>PJEM01007393.1:0-21153 GCA_004023845.1 Helogale parvula
TTTTCAGTATTCAATAGTCTCTCAGGTTTTGCATCCCTCTCTCTCCCCAACTGTCTTTCCCCCTTCTCCTCCCCATGGTCCTCCATTAGGTTTCTCCTGTTCTCCTGTTAGATCTATGAATGCAAACACATGGTATCTGTCCTTCTCTGCCTGACTTATTTCGCTTAGCATGACACCCTCAAGGTCCATCCACTTTGCTACAAATGGCCAGATTTCATTCTTTCTCATTGCCATGTAATACTCCATTGTATATATATACCACATCGTCTTGATCCATTCATCAGGTGATGGATATTTAGGCTCTTTCCATGATTTGGCTATTGTTGACAGTGCTGCTATGAACATTGGGGGACATGTGCCCCTTTGCATCAGCACTTCTGTATCCCTTGGGTAAATCCCTAGCAGGGCTATTGCTGGGTCATAGGGGAGTTCTATGGATAGTTTTTTGAGGAGCCTCCACACTGTTTTCCAGAGCGGCTGCACCAGTTTACATTCCCACCAACAGTGTAGGAGGGTGCCCGTTTTTCCACACCCTCGCCAGTATCTATAGTCTCTTGATTTGTTCATTTGAGCCACTCTGACCAGTGTGAGGTGGTATCTCAGTGTGGTTTTGATTTGTATTTCCCTGATGATGAGTGACGCTGAGCATCATTTCATGTGCCTGTAGGTCATCTGGATGTCCTCTTTGGAGAAGTGTCTGTTTGTCTATGGCCATACCACCCTGAACGTGCCCGATCTCATCTGGAGAAGTGTCTGTTTATGTCTTCTGCCCATTTCTTCACTGGGTTATTTGTTTTTCAGGTGTGGAGTTTGGTGAGTTCCTTGTAGATTTTGGATACTAGCCCTTTATCTGATATGTCATTTGCAACTATCTTTTCCCATTCTGTCAGTTGCCTATTAGTTTTCTTGATTGTTTCCTTTGCAGTGCAGAAGCTTTTTATCTTGATGAAGTCCCAATAGTTCATTTTTGCTTTTATTTCCCTTGCCTTTGGGGATGTGTCGAGTAGGAGATTGCTGCGGTGAAGGTCAAGGAGGTTGTTTCCTACTTTCTCCTAGAGGGTTTTGATGGTTTCCTGTCTCACGTTCAGGTCCTTCAGTCATTTTGAGTTTATTTTTGTGTATGGTGTAAGAAAGTGGTCTAGTTTCATTCTTCTGTATGTTGCTGTCCAGTTCTCCCAGCACCACCTGGTAAAGAGGCAGTCTTTTTTCCATCGGATACTCTTTCCTGCTTTGTCAAAAATTAATTGGCCGTACATTTGTGGGCCCAGTTCTGGGTTCTCTATTCTATTGCATTGGTCTATGTGTCTGTTTTTGTGCCATGTTTATTTTTTCAATAATTAATGTGGTTAATTAAACAATTCCAAATATGAAATTCCCTTTGCTGCATTAAGCCACACTTCTAGTCAAGATTCAGTCTAGGCAGCTGATTCACTTACTTAAGAAATACCCAGCAATTGATTTGGATTGTGATTCGCTTTGTACATTCCACATAATTTATTCTGGTGGTCCCAAAACAACATATAGGATTTTTTTTTTTATTCTGAAACTGAACTGATTTAGTTTTGCATGCCATGTCACTTGTTTTTCTATGGAAGGAAAGAGCAGTACGTAACAAAATTAAAGAATAGTTTCAGATTAGACAGTCACAATTTTAAGCGCTTATCAACTTTTTCTTAGCTCCTAGTTTTTTGATGCTTTATCACAGTTGTTCCCATTGTACAAGGCAGGAAATTCGTGCATTGTTGAGAGGGCGTGTGCATGGAGGCATTAAGCTGCAGAAACGCAGAACGAATAGTGACAAAAAGGAGAGGGAAACTAAAAAATATTTTAGAAACTATCCTCTCTCAGCACAGTTTAGGAACTAGAAATTATCCTGCAAGTCTAAGATTAAGAATAGATTCTTACCACCAATAACAGATGTGGAAAAGAGAGAAAGATTTAAG
This sequence comes from Helogale parvula, assembly GCA_004023845.1. Lineage (NCBI taxonomy): Eukaryota > Metazoa > Chordata > Mammalia > Carnivora > Herpestidae > Helogale > Helogale parvula. The sequence goes on from PJEM01007393.1 coordinate 1,944, forward strand.
GAGAAATATCAGCAGGTTGGTATTTTGTAGTGAATTGGTGGTGACATCAATCATTCAAATAAAAGTGCCTAAAATGACCAGAAATATGCAAGACAGAAAAAGAGATATCAGACATTAGACAGAAATCAAACATCAACTTTTCCAAAGCAGGTACCAATATCTACTAGGCAAGGAGAAAAAATTAAAGTCATTTTTCTTGCTTTGTGTTTGGAAATCAGGCAGATGGACGTATTTCAGGGCAGTTAGTCAATGTTTTATACTTCTTTCCAAGACAGTTCAAAAATATTGAGAGTTTGAGTCTACACATGAAGGAGTGCACCTGCTTTCAGGCCACTTAATTTATGGATTAAAGAAAATAGTTGACAGTCCTTTAGGTCAAAATGTTAGATGAAAGTGTTGAAAAAAATGCAATGATTTACAATGCTTCTAAGTATATTTCTTCTTAGTAAACATAAAAGGAAAATGGGCTGGGGTTCCAAAGTTTGCATGATTATTAAGCGATATATTTTTTGTTCAAGGTGGATAGAGTATAAAAATGATTTATAACTATTTATTAATCCAGAACTGTCCTTCCACATTCCTTGGGAACTAGAGGCCGGGTTGGGTGTTGAGCACACAAAGTTGCTAAAACAGGTCTGGTCCCTGCCCTCAGGGAGCTCCCAGCTCACACTGGGATTGGAAGGTAGAAACAGATACTAACTAGCAACATACACAGAGCAGAACCGGTTTGAACTGCACAGGTCCGCTTTATACGTGGATCCCTCCCCTCAGTAAATACAGAACAGTATTGTAAATGTATTTTCCTTATGATTTTCTTAAGAACATTTCCTTTTCTCTTCATTGTAAGACTACAACATAGAATACACATTACACATAAAATAGGTGTTAATTGACTGTTTATGTTAACACATGAAATCCACATTTCCTAGGAGAGTATTCGTGAGTACTATGGTGATCCAAACTGAAGCCTAGAAAGCTCTCGCTTTCCTCATGGAAATTCTCCCCATTACAAATGCTTCCTCTCCACAAAGACTTCTGAATGTCATGGGATTCTGATTCCCTCAGAGGCGGGGTGGGTCACTTCCCCCCCTCACCTCCAAGGGTTGGTTCTTACCAGGTGCTCAGGGAATGTTTCTGGAGGTAATCTCTCTCTTTCGTAGTGTATGGACACTTTGTTTCCCTGACTGCTCTCTGCATTTTTTGGGGACATGTCTGTAGGTCTTGTCTTCTCCCATGGATCATAAGGGCTCAGAGATCAGATCTATTCATTCATATATTCATTCACGCATGCAACACAGTGGGGGAGGTGGGGAGGGAGATAGGTACCAGCAGGTGGGAGCTGGGGATCCTGGTGGGTCAGGAAGAGTCTCTTAGAGAAGATGATGTCTAACAATAAGTAAAACTCATCTAGCTTTGGAAGGAGAAGCTAGGATTGTTAGAAGAGTCCACTGAACTCTAACCTCTGTGTAGATATTTATTCACCATAACATTCTCAGCCTTGAATAGTGTACGTAGCTTCATAAGTATTTCTCATATGCACGGATGGTGTGAAAGGCAGCATGATTTGCGCCAAAAGCTACCAGACTTTCAGTGGCCTAGAAGCATGAAGTGAGTGTGGAAGCAGTCCAATAACACGAGTCACGGCCTGAGTCCATGTCAGGGGGGCGTCGCGGCCTTGACGTAGCAGCAGGTGCTGGCCCACGGGAAGGTGGCTGGAGGGCACCGCAGTCCGGGACTTGTGTGAAAGCCAGAACTTGGCAGGACAAGTCCGATGGTGGACAGAATGATGATAATGCTGTTGTAATAGAGCAGGCTTGAAAATGCATTGTGGGTTGGAAAGAAGGCCAGGAATTGGAGAAAATCGGCACATTTTGATAACTGATTGGCTATAGATGAAGAAGGGGAAGGAAGTGAAGTAAACCATGATCAGTTAGGTGGTGGTTTCATTAAATTAAGAACAGAGAAAGAAGAACGCGCCTGTGGGAGCAGAGGATGAGCTTGCCTGTTGAGATATGTAGGAGATGTTTGAAAGTAGCCAAGAGAGTAGAACTTAAATGTCTGCTTTACAAGGAAAAAGCATTTTGGAACTATGTGTTGTGGTGGGTGTTGGCTCAGTGTGGTGATCATTTCATCATACAGACAAATGTCGAATCATTATTTTGTATCTCAAACTGATATAATGTTATATGTCCCTTATACCTCAATTGGGAAAAAGGGGAGAGAAACTTACCTAAGCCAGTGGCTACAATATAGTGAGTGCTCTATAAATGATTGCTGACTTGAGTTAAATGGGAAAAGAGAAGACAGGTTTCCTTTACCCCCCCCCTTTTTTTTTTTCATCGATGAGTCACTTGAAACCGTTAAGTTCTGCGGATGCAGGGCCAAAATGTGCCCATTAAACTAAGCGCTTTAAAGCAGGTTTTGATGAAATTAATGACAGGATTTTGTAGGCAACACCTTTAAAGTAAATGTCAGGATGTGTGCTTAAATGTAGTCACTTAGTGGATCAAAGGTAAAAATACCGCTTGATATATTCTCCCTGATTGCCTCCAAGCTGTTCCGAAGGCCAGCGGCTGGCCAGCGGGAAGCCTGGTGATGAAGCGAGCACATCACCTTACCCGTGCCTGCGCAGGACGGGCAGACCGCCATTAAACTGACAAACAGTCTCAATTTCCTTTTGGAGGCCCAGAAGACAGACCCATTAACTTTATTTTTAAGAACTTTTTTTTTTCCTTTGTAACCTTCAGAGAAATGCCAGTAATCACAGAAAAGGTGAAGCCAGAGACCAAACGGCCCGAAGCTATCAAATACCGCACCCTCAAGAAACTTGGGAGGCATAGACTTTATCGCAGCTTAATAATAAAAATGTAAGTATGTTTCTATGTAGATCACGTTCCAGGCATCTTGCTGGTAACGTTCCAAGTCAGGATGTCGACTTCACTTGCTTCTCTGCGAAGGTAAACTGTGAAATCCCTTCCCACGCCTACAACCGTGTGATCATAATTGAATACAGAGAAACCCACAAATTGCTGATGATCTCACCAGACTCTAAATGCTAATCTGCCCTTTAGGCATTTAGTCATGAAATAAGGGATAAATAAGGTGAAATAAAGCAAAATATGTACAGTTACCAGAGTTAGAAATCTACATAATTTTGCGAATGTGCTTTGGGTTACTTATTCACACAACTCTTGGGTAGAGCAGGTGGAGGCAAATATTTGGACAGAACATTCTACATGCATACAAGCCTCACCGTTTAATGTCATTCTCACCAAATGATTTTATTTCTTTTTAACCTTTTAAGAAAACGTGATTTAAAGGGAGAAGAGTAGAGCACTGAATAACCTAGAAAATGCCAGCTTAGAGGCGCCTGCATGTCTCAGTCGGTTAAGCTTTCGACTTCGGCTCAGGTCAGGATCTCACGGTTCATGTGTTCGAGCCCTGCGTTGGGCTCTGTGCTGACACCTCGTAGCCTGGAGCCTGCTTCAGATTCTGTGTCTCCCTCTCTCTCTCCCCTCCCCTCATTCTCTGTCTCTCTCTTTCTCAAAAATAAATAAACATTAGAAAGTTTTAGAAAATTCCAGCTTAAATAATAACTTCCTATTAGGAAAGTACAATTTCATGTTTTGCAACAACATGTAAAGACACTAATATCCGATAATCTATTGTAATTTATCTAGTATTCTTTCACTTTATGAAGTTTAAAAGGTGATCAAGTTCACACAGCAGCTTAGTGTGTGCAGCAGCACCTAAAGCTGGATCTCTTACCCTCCGAATCCACTATATGTCCCCCGTGGGTTTTGTCGCCCATATGACCCTTGCAACCCATTCCGGAACACCTATCTACATAGCTATTTAAAAAAAACAAACAAACTATAAGTACCTTGCTTTTACCCAATGACCCCTCACTGATGGATACAGTCAAAACACATCGTTGCAGAAATGCCTTTCACCTCTGACCTTGCTGAACTTGCCTCCCCCCCCCCCCCCCCATTGGTGTTCCTACTCTCTGGTCAAATCAAAGTCTTTCCGATTCCTCGGGGTGCGTGGGGGCTTTCTCTCGCCTTGACCCATTCTGTTTTCTTGTGTAGAGTGCTTCCCTCCCTCAGTGCATCCGGCAGCGGCGAGAAGCCTTTCCCAGCCCCTCCCGGGGCCCTGCCCTCGTGCTGCCCACACACCAGGCCCGTGTGCCACGAGAGCCGTCATCACCGCTCTGGGTGCATCTGTTCGGGTCCCTGACCAGGCTGCGAGCTCCTCCCGGCCTCAGCCGCTGGGGCTGAACGAATGAATGAACAAGACTCCAACACTGTAACCTCTTTGCATCTTGTTTTCTTACTCATGAACAAGTGGGTGTATGAATGATTGCACGTAACCATTTTTTGTGTGGAAAAAAATCCACCCCACGGTTGGCTGCTCCCAGTCCATGTGGACCAGGCGCTGAACGCGCTGAGAACATCCGCGGTTCCATCTCATCTGTGCCACTCTGTGATGATGTTTTGATCGTGCCTAGTGAGACCAGTGTTGGGATTGGTTCCCAAGTCTGCCTGTCCCCCAAATCTATACTTTGAGCCACACTGTTGTCCTGAGACTTTTACTTTTAGCTCATTCTCTTACGACCATGTTACTGTTTTCTTTCTACTTGTGGCTGAAGAATGTGATTAAGCAGCGACACACTGAAAGGAGGAAGCAGCTGTTTTCTGGATCAAAAAGTGGATTATAGATCATAAAAGTCGAATTATAGGCGAGAGGCAGTAACTCATTAAATTCTCTTGCTCGGTTTGTCAGCTCCTTGGGCGCATAGCTTGCTATGTTGATAACCACAAGTCATTTCCAAAAGTGACATTCGAGAGAGAGTAAAACATTCCCTCAAAGCCAGTGCGGCGTCATTGCTGGGTACAGCGTGGGCCTGTACCGGAGAGTGACAAAGTGCTCAGAGGTTTCAAATGATCATCTGCTCACTCGGTTCTAGCCAAAGGGGCCTTCCTGCCTCTGCTCCCAGACTGGAGTCCTGCTGTTGAATCCCTGGGCGGGACTGGTCGCCTGCCAGTCGCTTGTCTGAGGGTCGCTAGGAGGTGATGGAGGAGAAGAAGAGAGCAGGGACAGAATCTGAGCTCCTCATTGTTACCTTTTGACATTTATGTTTGAGGATATTACTTCCTTCCTCCTTCTCCCATACTCCATTTTCTCGACTTATCACAACAAGCCCCAGAGAGATTTCTGGATCCTTTATAGGCTGAACTGTATCCCCAGTCTCCAATTAATATGTTTAAGTTCTAAAGTCCAGTACCTTACTATGTGACTGAATTTGGAGATAGTCTTTCAAGAGGTAATTAAGGTAAAATAAGGTCAGTAGGGAGGGAATGAAGACTCTGTGAAGACAGGGGGAGGATGGCCATCTACAACCCAGAAGGAAAGGCCTCAGAAGAAACCAACCCTGAAGACATCTTGATATTGAAATTTTAGCTTCCAGAACTGTGAGAAAATAAGTTTCTGCTCCTTAGGTCACTCTGTCCCTGGTATTTTGTGACAGTATCCCCACTAATACAATGTATGAAAGCAGACCATTTTCTAGACTCACAGTGAACCTCAGGGAGATATCTGGGTGCCATCTTCAAAGAGCTAAGTTATGATGTAAGTCTCCATTCAAGGTAATCCTTCTAATTCCTTCGGCAAGAAATTTTGTTCTTTTTTTTTAAAGTTTTTTTTTAAACATTTATTTATTTTTGAGAGACAGAGAGTGACAGAGCATAAGCAGGAGACAGGCAGACAGAAGGAGACATAGAATTCAAAGCAGGCTCCAGCCTCTGAGCTGTCAGCACAGAGCCTAATGCAGGGCTTGAACCCATGAACCATGAGATCACGACCTGAGCTGAAGTTGGGCACTTAACTGACTGAGCCACCCAGGCACCCAATAAATTTTCTTCTTTAAGGAATGGTAGTCATACTCTATCCTGGAAGAAGGTATTCACCTTTGCGCCCCACACCTTAAGAGAGATACAGTCAAGGGACACTTGTTAAAAATGACTGTTATCTGGATAGTGAAAGAGGCAAAGTCCATGTTCTCCCAATTTGATGTTTGCTCTGGAAAGGAAATGACTCATGAGGTGGGGATTTGCCCTCTTTAAACACTTAAGTATTTAAAATATTTGCTTCTAAACCATAAGAGACTCTTAAATACAGAGAATAAACTGAGGGTTGATGGGGGGTGGGAGAGAGGGGGAAAAGGGTGGTGGGCACTGAGGAGGACACTTGTTGGGATGAGCACTGGGTTTGTATGGAAGCCAATTTGACAATAAATTATATTAAAAAATAAAAATAAGTAAAATATTTGCTTTTATTATTAGATACTTCAATAAAAGAATAACATAAATAAAAATAAAAAATAAAGTATTTGCTTCTACAGCTACAAAATAGCGAATAACATGGGGCTCTTTGCATGGGTGGCTTTTGGTTGAGCGTCTGACTTCGGCTCAGGTCTGGATCTCACGGTTCGTGAGTTTGAGCCCCACGTCAGGCTCTGTGCTGACAGCTGAGAGTCTGGAGTCTGTTTCAGATTCTGTGTCTCCCTCTCTCTGTCCCCCTCCCCTGCTTGTGCTCTGTCTCTGTCTCTCTGAGAAATAAATAAACATTAATTTCCCTGGTGGTCTAGCGGTTAGGATTCGGCGCTCTCTGAAAAATAAATAAACATCAAAAAAATACCCCCCCAAGGGTCCGACTGTTGTCTTTCCTCCAGATTGTGCTTGTGAGTTTTTCAGGGACACAGCAGAGGCCTCTGCCGGCACATGTCTCTGCGCTGGATCTGTCTTCTCTGACTCTTCTGGTTTCCTATTTGCCCAGACGCAAGTAGGGAAACTCAAGCCTCTTGCTGTTGGGTTTCTGCTTTGCAGCTTCCTCTCTGGGGCAGCAGCAGATACCTCAAGCCTGGTTATTGTCCATAACATGTTCTGGAATCCTTTGCAGTGCTACCTGGTGGTCCCTCTCTCCTCCCCGCAATGTTTCTCCAGTTCTCCTGTGTCACTGTTTGGGTAGGTAGGTAAAGGGCAGATCAAAAAGTCTGCTAAGAAAATACTGAGACATGGAATGAGATGGGAATTTTCCTTCGGAATGAGCACCTCCAAACTCAACAATGGTTTTCTTATAGTCTTCCTCAAGGACCCTATCACCTCCTACTGGCCCAAAGACAGTATGCCTGTATTCCATCCCTCCCTTCTCCTGAGAGCGGCTGGTATTGGTGGGAGCATTATGGGAAGGCAGATTCTACCTCCCATGGCAATAGTGTCTGAATGTTTTCTGGTTTAGAATGTGAGGTCCTAGGGCCTCTTAGTTTCCTACATGTGGGGTCTTCTGGTTACTGGCATGTCGGGTGGGAGTTCTGTTGGCCTATGTGGTCTCCACTGATGACCCAGAGAGGGTGGCCCATTACCTCTGGGTGATGGTACAAATCTTGACTCTTCCGTAGGTCTCCTCTGACACTACCCCAGGGGAGAAGGAGGTGCTTTGCTATTGCCAAGCTTCCCCACGTGAAATCTAGTGTCGATGTGTGGGAGTCGCATCACCTAGAGGTTGTCATGAAGGTCCTGGTTTCTATACCCCGTTTGCTCTTTCTGCTGAAGCGCGTTCATCCATTGTGAAATTTTACAATTTGTAAGAAGTCATAACTTCAATTTGATCTTTCTCTAAGACTAAGTTTTAGTGGGATTTTGATACTCAAAATCTCCCCCCTCCATTACATCTTATACTATTTGGAGGTAAAGAAGCAGTTGGCTCTTTCAGCTCTTCCCCTTCTTTTCTGCTCATAAATTCATCGTTCCCAAGCTTCTCTTTCTCATATGATATAGTGCCGTATCTGGTGAAAGCACTTTCTACATACCTACTAAAATTCTGTTTCCAATGTCTCCTCCGGAATTACATGTTCATTAAATACAGAATCTGCCCCAGAAGTTTCTCAATTTCACGAGAGCTTTCCACTACACAATATGGCTTCCTGCCTTCTGACTACTAAGCCATTGCCATAGCCCTGTGGGATGCTTGTTAGAGCAGCTCTCAGCTCTTGCTACCAGTATTTTTTCTCGGTCAAGATAAAGTAGGTTATGCTAGAATACAGGCACCCTGAAATTTCAGTGGCTTAACACAGCCAAGATTGTTTTAATCTGCTCTGAGTTCCTTGGTGACTTTAAGTCAATGGACCTCCACACACTGGATCAGCTTTCAAGATGTCTCCATGTGTGGTGTCCCTACCTCATGACGAATATTCTTCCGTGACCAGCACAGCAGGAGACCAGAGGACACAGAGGACTCTTCCCGAGCTACAACACAGTGTGTGTAAAGATACACATGATTTTACTTTTAGTAAACGGGTCATCTGACAGAACTATCACTCACCCACATAGACACCAGGTGCCTTGGAAGTGCATTTTCCCCTGCATCCACGGAGGGAAAGAGAACTGGATGCGGTGGGCACCGGGGAGAGCAAGCAGGGGGTGACCATGGCAGTGTCAGGCGTTCCGCTGAACTCAATCGTAAACCCAAAGTTAAACAAAAATTTCATCTTCAGTCACTGGAGTCATTTGCTCCGAAACTGAAACTAGTAATACAGAGCAAATGAGGACAATTTGAAATGTCTTTGAATCTCAAACTATACCAGGTCACTCAGGGTCGATTATCACCACGTATGAAAGTCTTACAGTGCCTTTGTGCAACAGCTGCTTGCTGTGTTAGGATCCTGATTTCTAAATCTCTGAGCATTCTGAAAGGGCTGTCATGGGGACAGATCTTCCTAGTTATTTTATTATTGTCATCATTTTTTTTTCACTATGCCTTACCTTCTCTTCACATCAGGCGGCTTTCAAAAAAGGTTTACCGTTTGATAATCTTTCCAAACTGTGTACATTTGATTGTGGGAATCGAGGATGTGAATACTTCAGAAATCATATTTTTAGCATGGGAATGCATGATTCTTTTCCTGGCAGCATTTTAGGGTATATGGTTTATTTTATTTAAGTTTATTTCACGGGATCATTACTATTTTATATAAAAGACATTTGGTCTAACTCCGTGTACATGTGCATTCCTATAGTATAAACTAACTGAACACAGGAAAGTGTGGCTGGTACTCTAGAGAAAACTGCCCAGGAAAATGAAATGGACCATCTATTATCTGGATCAGGTCATCTTCAAACCTTGGAGACGATGATGATGTAGGTCCTGCTATGAAGGTGCCACCTTCACCTTCTATGAAGGTGTCACTGGTGACCAACGAAAGAGTATTGTGCAATTTTGAGGTGTGTGACCAGTAGTGGGGATAGATAGCCACTTTAATCTATAGTCTCTTATTTTATTAGTTCTACTCTACCCAACCCTCAAATTATTGGCAGGGGGACTTACGCTTCTGACCATTGACAGAGTATGCAACTAGTCCTCTTACTAGAAATATCTGTAAAACTGGACACCGGTGTTCAAGGTTGTGGACAATGGAAACACAAGACTAATCTGATACAGGGAAACACACGAGGGGACCCCCCCCCCCGTCATCATTTCCTCCAGGGCTCTGCCAGGGGCAGCGTACCCATCACATCTGAGGCCAAGGTAGAGCTCAGTAGTCCCTCAGGGCTTGGAGGCAGAGACCTGACCAAAGGCAGCCCCTCTAATTATGGGAACAGAATCAGCAGATGCCACACAGGGACCTTGCGCTTGCATTGTCTCTACCGGATTTTCTCCACAAATCACCTCCAAAACTTTGTTTTTCTTATGCAGTTTAAATCTGTGAGACCTTAAATCAACATGATTTTACCTCAAAGTTTTAGGTTTTTCTCTCCCTCAGCCTGCTGAGTAACACTTTAATTACATGTATTAGTCATATCCCTGAAATTGTCTATCATACACGAGGTGTCTATTCAATTTCCAAATAAAAGGTCATTTTTCCTGGGCGATACCCCCCCCGACACAGTTTTATAACTATAAGTTGCTGCTGTTAAAATATGCTAAAATACCTAGCTCCTGATAAAAGTAAAGAATAAATGCTCCTTTTAAAACAGTTTTATTTTAATGGGGCATTAGGGTGGCTCAGTCGGTTAAGTGTCCAGCTTCGGCTCAGGTCATGATCTCACAGTTTGTGGATTTGAGCCCCGCGTGGGGCTCTGTGCTGACAGCTAGCTCAGAGCCTGGAACCTGCTTCCGATTCTGTGTGTCCCTCTCTTCTCTGATCCTCCCCTGTTCATGCTGTTTCTCTCTCTCTAAAATAAATAATAAAAACAGTAAAAAAAAATTTAAAAGCAGTTTTATTTAAAAAATGACATTTAAAATGTCAGAACTTATATATTTTCTCTCTTCTTCATTTATATAGTATTCTTATTGTTACAAGTTGTCACTCTTTTATTTCACACTTATTTATTCTTTCTACTGCTTTTGTGTTAATTTGTCCCCAACAACTCTGGAAATGGAGCCATTTTGCCCTCTTAGCTGACAATCAGAACCATTTGCTAAGCTTATAAAAATACAGATTCTTGGGATCTCTGCAGGTCCAATGAAACAGAATCCTCCTGGAGAATTCTCAAAATATATTTTAAATAAGCCCATAGCTGAATGATATCACCAGTCAAATGCGGAAAGCTGATATAAGCCAAGGTTGGTCTTAGGTAATTTTTGGTTAACTGCAAAGTTTGCTTTACCTTCTGCAGTCATCATCAAGCTTGGCATGTGGACCTGGGAGCCACGGTATGATTTAATTATAATTTATCTATCCGTCTATCTATCTGTATATCTATCAGATTAATTTGATGAAACATGTAATAAACATTGACATTTATTTGCTTTGTTGCCTGAATGTTTGCTTTCTGGAAAATCATAACAAAAGAGCCTTATATGAGAGAATCCATACTATTTTCTGATTTATGATATAACCTAAGAGTATCTAACTATAATCTCCAACTTTGGTGTCTGCACTTTGAGGAGAAAGATCTGTGCTATGGATTGAATATTTTTGTCCCTCCAAAATTCATATGTTGAAACCTAATATCCAATATAATGGTTTTTGGAGATGGAGACTTTGGGAGGAGATTTGGGAGATGATTAGGATGGGATTAAGTACCCTAATAAAAGAGGATCTAGAGAGATCCCTCACCCCTTCTGCCAGGTGAGGTTATAGTGAAAAGACATCTGTCTAAGAACCGGAGAAATGAGTTCTAACTAGACATCAAATCTGTCAGAGCCTTGATCTTAAACTTGCTAGCCTCCAGAACTAGTAAGAAACACATTTCTGTTGTTTACAAGTGCCCCAGTATTTTTGTTTAAGAGGCCAAATGGACTACGACATCTGCCTTGGTTGATTCATTCATTCAAAAGGTAATAATTTAACAAGTCCTAGCATTGTTCTAAGCTGTTATGGTTACAACAGTAAATGAAAGCGATAGAAAGAAGTCCTTGTCTTCAGAGAGCTCACACCACCAGTTTTTCCATTTCTTACCTACTGAGCTGTGCGACTCAAAGAGAAGAAAAGAATAAGCCCATTATGAATTAGAAGTGCATTTAATCAATTTGCCTTAGAATAAGTTTATATTTTCTTAAGTGACAAGAATAAGTATCATCTAAAATATAATTGTAGTGAAAATAAATCAAGAGAAGTTTGGTTTACATTTCATGAAACAATTTAAGTAGATTTAAATTAATTTCCTGAGAATGTAGATGATTTAACACCAAATGGGTAATAAAGAAATAAGACAAAATCTCTGCTCACAAATGCATTCAGACATTTTGATAAGAAAATTCAGGCAAAAGCCTAAATTTCTTCCTCCTATAATAGAGTACGTGAAATAAAATTTTCACTGAAATTTTAATGTGGCAAATCTTAACCATTAAATTACTAGCTCTATTCATATGCACCATCTTATTTCTTCCCTGAGTTTTAATTCACTCTATACTTTACAAACATTAGAAGTTATGTTGACTAAACGTTAAAGTAAGAAGACAAAATGGTAATTTAATGAGAAAATAAAGAAGGTAGAGTATGGAAGTCTTTTTTCCCCCAAATATTTTGGCATTTGGAACACGTGAAAATTTCTATGAGGTTTGGACCTGTTAAATTTTGTTAATTTCACTTGATTGAAGTTTTGTTTATTTATTTTTTATTGTTTTCTCTCTCTCTCTTTTTTTTTTTTTTAACATATATTCATTTTTGAGAGAGTGTGAGCAGGGGAGGGGCAGAAAGAGAAGGAAATGCAGAATTGAAAGTAGGCTCCAGGCTCTGAGCTGTCAGCACAGAGCCTGATTCAGGGCTTGAACTCATGGACCACAAGATCATGACCTGAGCTGAAGTCGGGCACTTAACCAACTGAGCCACCCAGGTGCCCCTGCAATTTTGGCAGTGGAACGCAGACAGGGAACAGTTGGATTTTACTCTGTCATGTTCTTTATATGTATTCTAATCGGTTTACAACAATAAAGAGACCCATAATACTGAGTGTAATAGCTTTCTCATAATTGCTGAGGACTTTTCATACAATTAAAATCACATCAGTTGAGTACTTAGCACAGAAAAGCACAAAATGTTAGGCAAAGTAACCCTTTTCTTCGAATCTTTCCACCACTAGGGGTTCAGACCTGTCCTCATTTTAGCCTGATTAGGAGACATGGACTTGGTTAATTCGTGAAACAGGAGTAGGAGATGGGAAAAGGGCACAAAGTACCTTACTGCACGACAAAGCATTTCAAACCTTTCCTAATGTTGATGCTTTATTAAGTGTGGGATGATTCCTGTAGGTAAATACGATGACTTATGAACTAAGCTCTCCTTTTAAATTCAGTTTGTGCTGTAAATATGCTCAGCTGAACATACCCTAAAATTCTCAAAAGAATATATATTTTAGAGTCTCATATCAAGATCAGGTAATATGCATACTTTGTCTTGTTGATAATTTTTTATGGCCCTATCCAAGCATGCAATAATATGATTCATAATTCCTTAATTATTTGAGTTTTTTTTAAATAAAATAGAATTAAATAAACATAAATTCTTTCTTAACTATTCAGTAAGGGCCTGAATAACGTTGAATCTAGGTTTAAAAAATTGATAATGTAAAAGTGAAAACAAATGGTACAAAGTTAAAAATTGTAAAGGGCATAAACATTGTTTATTTCATTGTGGTAGCTCCTAATTTCCTACTGATGCTATTATTTTGTGTCTGATCAATATAAATATGCATATATATGGCTTGTGTAATTTAGGGAAGAAAAATATAATTGCTTAGATAATGAGACTATAGAGTAAATTTTTGTTTCTCAGCTTTTTCACTATAAGGATACTAATACATTTATTATTATTGTGGCATTCAGAAGTAGAGTTGAAGTTGGTAGACTAGAAATTGGAGAAGAGAGGACATAACATGCCTGGACCCTCTTTCAGCCCAAGCTAGTTACAACATGGACATTTCTAAACCAAAGGTAATTTACAATATTAATTTTAAATAAGGATTCTAGTTATTTTTTGCCCTAACTAGAACTAGAAAGACTGGCTTGGATTATTTTTGTCTGGAATGTTTCTTCACTCTCATGAGTATAGTCCTTTTTTGACTGGGCATGGATGTCAGCGGTTTTCTGTGTGTATTACTTAATAGTGGATGTATCACCCAGACAACTTTGAAATTGACTGAAGAATTGCATAAATTAACACTGTATTAGGTTGCCAGTGATAATTTAGTCAAGGACCAAATAATTAAAGTTACTTTTGGGCTTGTTTTTGTCCTCTATGTCACCGTCACCTATGCTCCTCAAGGTAGAGAGAGTTTCCTTCAAGAACCCCAAACAGAAGACCAAGTATCTCAGAATATCTTACGTAACAATATAAATGACCCCAATTAGGAACACTTCTGTGTAGATAGCGAAGATAATTGTCAACATGAAGTCCTTTCTCTGGTACTTGTAAAATTCACTTCCAGTTCCAGTGCCACCTGGGAAATATGATAATGACCTGACTACTCAACAATACCAGTTGGTTGGATCTTCCTGGATTCAAACATAATGGGTCCTTCAAAGATGTGTACTAATCTCATTACCATCAAAATATTCGCTTATACTTTCTTTTGGTTTCTTTAGGATATTGGTGTACCTATTCACTTTTCAATCTATCTTCTTTCTAAAAAATTTGCAATTTGCAAAATATTTATTGAAGTTATAATAGGAAATTGCACCATTTGGATATTTGGGTTTAAATTTTCTTGATTATGAACTTAATTATATAGAATTCTTAGATGACAAATATTTTTCTCAGTATTCTTTAGACTGTGATACATTTTCTTTCTGAATTTAGCACTGATGTGTGCAGTCATATTGATCATTTCATCTTTTTATCTGCCTGGATGTAGAATTTTACGTATCTTTGGAATAACAGTAACTATTAGGAAGACAGGGTAGATCTAGATATCAGTCTCTTTCACTGATTTTGCTTCGTGCCTGGTGAGAACTTTTTGATCTGTAAACTAAGATATTTTGAGTTTGGTAATTGCTTTTCTAATCTACCTTGAATTTTGTGATAGGTGGTGTGAGGTAAGGATCCAGTTTTTTTAGGGGAATTATTTGAGAAAGGTCAAACAACCTATGTTAAACACTATTCATGTTTATAGTGATAAAGATGGCCATGAAAATGTATGAAATATATATGTTTACTAATGGTAAGTGTAAACAAATAGTTTCAAAGCTAACATTGTGGATGTGGTCTTAATTTACTATCAATCTATCTTTATTAAGGATATCTTCAGCCATTGGTACTTAGCCATCAAAGTCTTTGTGCTATTTCTGCTTTGAAGCTCTATATTACACTTTTATTTAGGAGCTCTTTGACTTTCTTTATACCAGCTTAGTATATAGGGCAATTATTTCCTGGGTCAATAGCATGGATAATTGTCAATATGAGGTCTCCTAAACTGTTGGCAATTATTGCTGTAATTCCTGTTTTATTACTGAATTTAAAAGACATGAGCCAAATTCCTACTAGATGCTCTTAAGAGGATATGCTACTTGATCTCAAGGAATTTACAGTCTGGTCAGAGAGCCAGGCATGTAAACAAGTAACATTACCTACACGATCAAAAGAGTCAGAGAAGAAGCAGTGGGAGAAAGATCAGGACCTATTCTTAGCTAGAGCAGTAACAACTTAGGTCTTTCACTTTTATCTGTCATACTACCCAATACATTCATTTGTTTACTTATCATTTATTCAGCACATGGTTTTTAGGAAATGTCATGGGAAAATTACACCTGAGAAACAATAGGCATATTTCTCATTTAACACATACATCTTACTTGCTTCTAACTTCTATTTTAAATATTGCCTGTGCTATTTTAACCTATTTTAGGAAAAATGGAGTAGTAGTATAATTATTTAGGTATAGAAAACAAAATATTTTGATATGTTTTTCAAATATACCATCCTAAAATTTGTAGAATTATCTTAATTTCAGAGCAAAAGGGAGTTAGAAGAGAAAAGGGGTGGAATCCAAGAGATTATTGTATTCATTTTCTCAACTAAAGTTTGAATGGCCATATTGCATGACGTGCTTGAGATTCCCATGACATACAAAAGACAGAAAAACCGTGCAATATCTTCTGTTCATCTCTTCAGACCCCCATCCCACCGACTCCCCTACTGCTTCAGGGCGTGTGGATTCAGGAGACCAAGGGCTCTACTCACAGCCTCCTTTGCTTTCTGGTTTTCCACTCAATTGGGCCAATGGGATATTGTACAGGAAGTCCGAGGACAGGAAAGGAAAAAGGCGTTTTCCAGTGGCTCTTCCCCATGGAGCAAGGAAATCCTGCTGTATCTTCCTACCAGGCGTGTTCCTGTCACATAGCCCTGACCGCAAGTCTCCACGTCCTCACTCTATGTTCCAGGATCTGCTCTCTTGTTTCACTCTTTTCAGGACAGTAGGAGGAAATGCCTCCGCCTCCCCCACTGCTGCCTGATACACTTTTTTTTTTATTGTTTACTTACTCCAGAGTCCTTTTCTTTCAAACAGAAGAGGGAAGAGAAAGAGGGATGGAAGTAACAATTCAAATTTCATCTTCTGTCTTTGTAGCTGATGGCCTCCCCTCCTCCTCTGCCTCCTCACCTCCAAAACCTCCTCAGGCTCTGCCACAAAATCCACCTCGGTCTCCTCTGCCACTACCTCAGCCTTCAAAGCCACCTCAGCCTCCACCATGTCTTCCAAAGCTACCATCAACCTTAGGCTTCCAAAGTAACTCTGTTTCCATCAATTTCACTGTCTTCCAGGTCTCCTCGGTGACGGTGGCATCTTCCTCATGGCTGTAGAGGACCCAGTCTCCTGGTCAATGCCTATCCTTGCCCGAATAAAGCCATCAAACAACTCTTTTAATGTTTCCTTTGTGGTATCCTCAGACAGAGGATTTGCTTACATCTGGTATTAGAACACACTCTAAAGTGTATCAAAAATCCGAGAATGGGGACTGTCTAAAGTATAACTTGAGCAAACCTTAAGTTTGGACAGCTGCATTTCTTGGATTTAGAGCATTTCAAGTTAAAAGAATAGGCTAATTATAATGAAGACATTCTATTTCCTCAGAACTATGGTCTCATTACAAATTCATGTTCCAGGGTTTATGCTTTAACTTTGCTTTCATTTGAAATAAATTTAATTATTTAGAACCATTGCTAGGAAGATCATAAAATATAAATGTAAAAACTTATTTTATACTGTGTTAACATGGGTAACAACACCTGACCCATATCGGAATGTCTGACACTCAGTAGATATTCAGTAAACAAATGAATAATTTGTGATACAAAAGTACATATCCTAACTTTTAAGTGACTGTATCTACAAGAGAAAAGAGTCTTTAGAAAATTAAATTTCATCAGAGGATTGATAATTAACATAATTTTTTAAGTAAGCTGTCTTATACCTGATAAGTGAAAAAAAAATAGACAGCTCAGTTGGAAAAGAAAGGAAATCGAATAGCTCTAGGTTTTCTGTGTTAGTCCTTGGTTTATCACAGATTAACAGGAAGCAGCTTGGATTGAAGATGGTTACTAAGTTACTGATACATTATCAAAGCAGTATCAAGAACTGAAATTTTGAGTTAATGTCTTAGTTGGTAAACAGAAGTATCTACAATTTGGAAAAATTATAGGCAAATTGGCCAGAGTTATTGACTCTAATTCCTATGCTTTATTACATAATCAATATTTTTCTTAATTCCAGAAGTTTTCCTTTGTGTTGCTTATTTAGAAGGATCTCTGGATATCACATTTTGTTTCCTGGTCTTTTCTGGCAATAAAAGGGAAATGCAGTCTGGAAGAGTGATTAAAAGCAGGGGCCCTGGCACCAAAGGGTCTGGTTCAGAACTCTCTCTGACCTATTTACCGCGTTGTGACCTTCAACAAATGATTCATATTCTCCACACCTCAGTTTCCTCATCTGGAGGATGGGGATGGTAATAACAGCACCAACCCGAGAATTAGAAAAGTTGAGATTGATAAACCACTTAAGACAACGCCTTTGCAGAGTGCCTGGGTGGCTCAGTCAGTTAAGCATCAACTCTTGATTTTGGCTCAGGTTACGATCTCATGGCTCATGAGATCAGGC
The DNA here is from genome assembly GCA_004023845.1 of Helogale parvula. Classification (NCBI taxonomy): domain Eukaryota; kingdom Metazoa; phylum Chordata; class Mammalia; order Carnivora; family Herpestidae; genus Helogale; species Helogale parvula. The sequence continues at coordinate 19,535 of PJEM01007393.1, forward strand.
TCCATGCCTTCAACCTGAGGTTTTGTCTCTTCCTCTCTTTCTTCCCCTCCCCCATTCTCTCTCAAAATGAATAAACTTAAAAAAACACCCCAAAAACCAGAGCCATTGCAAGCATTCAATAAATGTACATTATCTTTCTCACAAGTGATTTTTCTGCTGGCCTACCTCCAGACTCGGCCCTCTTCCTCTTGTCTACAACAGGGAGTGAAATAAAAGTATCCATCTTGGTTTCCCTAGACAAAAACATAAGCCTTCTTGACCATTTCCTGGATGTGAGCTAGTCTTGAAACAGGTCAAACTTTGGGGGAAAATTTTTTTACAGGAAACTTTGATTAGTTTCCCGAGGACATCTCCAGTGTGGGAGGGAGATGCTGGGAGTCCTCCACTCACATACTGTGTTCTTACTAATGCCATTGGACTTGCTTTGGTTTTTCAGAGTCCTCCTGTGCACCTCTAGTGCTGTGTTGCCTCGTAACAATGTGCCGTGGCGCTCAGGCCTCGTCAGGGGCTGGCCAAGGCCTTGTGTGCCTGGCACCATCTTTGATTCTTCAGAGACTGTGCCATGTTTTAAAAGGTCAAGGTTATCTGAGGAAACACGGAGTCATAACTGTTTGAAATCACAGCAAAGAGGGAGCGGGGAAAAGCCACATTGCTGAGAGATGGTAAATTCTGAGTAGTAAATTACCACACGTACACAACGGTTATTATGCCATTTTCTATCTTTCCCATTGTATATTCCAGGGTTACATTCTAAGTTCCTAAATAAGAACCTCATGAATTATCAATATTACCTCTGTTTCTCAATAGGGCCATGAAAGAAAGCAGATGAATGATAATAGCCTTTAGTCTTTTATTAAGTTCTGTGACCTTTAAGTTGTAGAAACATGGACTATACATAAATTGCCCGCAAGCGAAGATGACAGAGTGAAGCTGTAAAAATGGTCAATGTAAGGACAATCTCACAAATTACTAGGTTCGCCAAGACCAATGATGTAAAAACCATTAATTATGACGCACAGCCATGACCACTTCCAAGTGTACACAATTAAGACAGCACACAGTGGCTTGCTTTGAAAGCCATCAGAAGCATCTTTCCTTGCAAATATTTCCTCACTAGCCAGCTCGGTAACTGAAAATCTGAAGACTTTCCTTAGGTTGAAATATCTTTATTGAAAAACTTTAAACAATAAGCATTACCTGAGAAGGTTCAGGATTAGCTCAACAGCATCCTTTAGTGTAGTAATTTGAGTTTATTGATTCATTCATTAAAATAGGTTTATTGAACACCTATCATAGGCGTGGCATCGAAAATACAGAGGACAGTGTCTGCACTCACCTCTTTCAATCAGCCCCCAGTCTAGTCAGAATGTGAAACAGTAGCCAGAATCAAGAATGAAGAAAGCTGTGAAGATGTTTACATGCCATGGGGACACAGAAGAGGGGTCCCTTGACCCATAAGGAGTTAAGTATGGCTGATGTTTTAAGGTGTTTGAATTCTCTCTCACAGTAATCAATTCAGTTGAAAGATCTTAACCAAGGAGCAGTATAATTACATTTGGGTTTGGCAACTATTACCCAAGCAACATATAAAATAGTGATTGGGGCCAGAGGGCTGGTGA
>PJEM01007393.1:21253-96450 GCA_004023845.1 Helogale parvula
GGCGGTTCCGGCTGGTGTGACTGAATATGCGTGGTGACGCCATCATAGAGAACTGGACGGTCAGGTCTGAGGGGCGGGGAAGGGACCACCAGTAGGCTGAGTTGTGGCTGCGCAAGAGGAGGTGGACAGTTGGCACCTGGACATAGATGCATGGACTTAGCGGGAGAGCTGTGGGCTGAGCGGCAGACCTGGGTGCCTTACCAATAATATAAAGAAGCACCTGGAGCCATGAGTACTGAGTTCTTTTAATGTTATATTACAAAATAAGTGATAAAATCTTTGTAGCAAGTAACATATGCTGCCAATGCAATCACAAACACCGTTTTATGAAAATAGGAACACATTTTATTATAATGTTGAATTTATGAGGAATTTTGTTTTCTATTTTTTTGTAAACTGGGATAGCTTAAACACAAAGAAAATGTAAGAGTTTGGGGACAAGACTACATGCATATTCTCCACTATTTAGCCAAAGTGTTTTCTGGTGATTTTGTTAATGACACTATGGCTCTTGAAGCTTAATGCTATATTATAAAATTCCATATTTTTCTGCCTTTACTTCTAACTATTCTAAGTGATTCTAACTTAATTAATCCTTTAAAATATGCTATCTATTCATTCACATTCTCAGCCGTCAAGAAGGTATATGATTCATCTAACTATCACCACTTCCAATAGAAACAGTCATTTCTACTTAAAAAGGCTATGTGTATAATGACATGATTCATTGAAACTACCTTACTTTTCCTCCTAGAAAGAAGTTCTGTCTCTTAGGTCTCCATGTTAAAGCTGACAAGTGCTATTTTACAGAATATTGTCTGTGCAGAAGTTATAGATCGTAGCTTTTAGTTATATTTGTGTATTTCTTGAGTATAATGCTGAAACAAAAATACAGCCAGCTTACCCTAAGAAAATAATTTGCTTAAAATTTTTTTTCCTTTTTTATTTTATTTTAAAGACAGAGAGAGAGAGCATGAGCAGGGGAGAGGAGTAGAGGGAGAGAATCTTAAGCAGGCTCCATACTCAGCATGGAGCCCAATGTGGGACTTGATCTCATGACCATGAGATTATGACCTGAGCCAAAATCAAGAGTCAGATACTTAACCAATGGAGCCACGCAGGCACCCTGAGATAATTTGCTTTTAATTATGAAGTTTATTTATTAAAATTTAGTTGGCGGTGTCAGGCTCTTGACCAATATAAAAATATATGTATAATTTAATAAAATCAGGAAATAAAGTTTACAAAAATATTTTTTACTAAGAATATTCCTTACTTTGACAGTTTGGGGAGGACCCACCAAGTTAAAATTTGAAATGGATTTTTTAAATTGATATTCTCAGTGATAGTCATAGAAATTTACTCTTTATTGTCTTCACTCTGAAGACATGGAATTTCATGTAATTCCCGGGATAATTCTAAGGACCTTTTGAAAAACATACTTAACGTTGGATTTAGATAGGCTTTTGTTAGTTGCGATAGGTTAATGCTTTCACCCTTGTAAAAATATCATCACATATAACTGCATATTCATAAAGAGCTGAAGGGGATAAATGAAATTATTCTAGTTGAAATATTATAGAGAAAAAGTCAGAAGATAAAAAATTAAAAACTGTCTATAATAAGACAATTAGAATTCGCTGCCTCTCATCCTTATTCATAAAACATATGGCTGAATTTTCTGAATCCCTGAAGTTTAAAATTAGACACTGGAAAAATGAATGTTGATAATTATTTGTACATATTTATTGTCTTCTATGTTATAAATGTGTTAAGTAATACAGTACCAATAAATCCTAAAAAATCACACATTTTAAAATGTATTTTGATTTAATTTAAATGCATTTTTTATTTTATATTTTACTAAAATAAAAATGACAAATATTTATTGTCAACCTATTTCAAGTATTTTTCTGGCTAGGGGTACAAGACAAGTCTCTGCCCTCGGGGGGCTTACATTCTAATATGTTGGACAGACAATAAACACAAAACAAACAGAATATAGTGTAATGTCAGTAGAATGAAAGAATAGGCTAAGGAGAGACAGAGAGAGAGCGAGCGAGAGTGAGAGATGTAGCAAAGTGTTGATATAGATAGAATGTTCAGAGAAGGCCTCTTTTGGGAGGAGATATTGGAGTGAAACTTGAATGAAATGAGGCGACCATTCACTAGAAGAATTTGGGGAAAGTATATTAGGGAGAGAAAATACCAAGCCCAAGTACCAAGAGAGGGACTAAGCTTGGGTGAGGAAGAGCAAGAAGACTCACAGCGTAGTGAGGTGGAGCGGGTGAAGCTGATGGAAAAAGGGGTGGAGGGACGGAGACCAGACCATAGAAGGTCTTAGCGGCCATGAAAAAGGATTTACATTTTCGTCCCAGTATCGAAGGAAGATTGCAGAAGCCTTTGAGCAAGGGGAAGACTTTATGTGATATATAATTTTAAAGGATCACACTAGTACTGTACAATGCAGATTCAAGATTCTAAATGATGCGTGTGTAAGTGTGTGTGTGTGCACACACAAGGTTTTTGTCCCAAGGAGATATTAGGGTAGACCGGGACCTTGTCTGAGACATTTTTGGTTGTCACAGATACAGGGATGGGGGGGGGTGCTACCAGCATTTAATGAATAGAGTCCAGAGATATTGATAAACATCCTACAAATTATAAGACAGCTCTCCACAACAAGGAATTATCTGGCCTAAAAATTCAGAAGTGCTGTTGTTGAGAAACCCTGCTCTAGAAAGACAAAGGTCAAGGTGAGGAAGGAGATTGATTACAAAGCAACTGTAATAATTAAGGTGTAAAGTGATGGTGACTTGGCTGAAAAATAAATGGATGGATTTGCATTATGCTTTGAGAGCAGAATCATCAGGACTGGATTATCATATGTATATGTGCTGGGAAATGAAGAGTGACACTCCTTGGGTTTTGGCCTGAGAAATTGGGCAAGTAGTGCTCTCATTTTCTAAGATTTATCCAGATGTGCTACAAGCAAATTTGGGGGTACAGAGAATCAGGTCAAGACTTGAGTCTTGAGTTTCAAGGGCCTTTTGGACATCCACGTAAGGGTGTTGAAGAAGCTGACTGGAGAGTCTCAAACCCAGGAGAAGACACAGGAAATGTAAAAGAAAGGTGACATTGGAAACCATGGGGCTGGATAATAAGACATAGGAAGTGAGTGTAGACAGATGGGAAAGAAAGACAACTAGTGTGTGAGGGAATCTGACCCTGAGGCTCAGGAAAGCAGGGCCAGGAAATACAGCTGAAGGTATGCAGCTCTGAGGTATGAGGAAAACTAAGACAGCGGGGTGGTGCCCAATGCAAGAGGAGAAAATGTTTCAAGAAGGAAGGAGGAGTCTACAGTGTTAAATCGCTATGGAAACGTGCATGCCAGAAGCAGTTTGATCACATTTCTTTTTTGCATCAGCTCTGAAAATCAAATGCATACGCATCAGAACCTCTGCTTCTTTACATTTTAAAATAAGTATTATTATTAAATCAGGAAGGCCACAAAGAGGATCAAATTAAACGTGGGGCTATTGAACCATAGCGATATGAAAAGAAAGGGGGATGGGGGAGGCAAGAGATATAGCCAAACTAAATATGATAGGACTACATGACAAACGGTAATGAAAAAGGCCATTTAAAGTGGAAGCCAGTCGTCCATTTGTACCAGCAGGAATAGTTTATTCACAGTGAGCTTTGCATATAGCATTGTAGTCAAAATGGAAAACTTACATTATACTGTGGTTAGCTAATATTGGTCATTGACTTTATCTTCTCTTTTATTCTCCAGTTGCTCATTGATCTAGACTTTAAACTTCAAGGGTTGTCTCTCTCAGTGTGTGTGTGGATGGGAAAGGTAGTATGTCTTGTAGTCTGGGAAGTTTTCAGGAAGGCTTAATTTGTCTCCATGAATTGGGTAGGTACACTGGAAGCAGCTCTATGATTAAGCTTTTGCTATTTGTTTTGGCACCCATGAATTTGCAAGATTCTGAGTCTACTGTAACCCAACTTTCCCCTTGGTACCTCAAATAAATCCATTCCCTGCAGTCAGGAGTTAAGATGCCTTTCTTCTTTTCTGGTTCTAACACTGGTCAAAATACCTTCCATCACTTTGTAAAATCTCTGGCAAGACATTAAAACAATAAGGAAGGAGTTTAAGTAAATTGTGGATTCTTTCAAATGGAATATGATACAGATATTAAAAATTATACAACGAAAAATATATGGCAATGTAGAAAAACATCTGTTATATACTCCTAAGAGAAAAAAGCAGAATGGAAAATTCAGTCCGTATTTATCTCTATTTATGATCATTCTTTTTATTTCGATGCAGGCTCTTTTAAATAAAAATTTCTTTGCATTTGTGGTGTTCTTTGTATTGTATGGTGAATGGGATAAAATTATGAAAATGCAAAACCATTAACTTATATATGATTTTCACGGGGTGATTATGCTTGATGCTATCAAGTAACAATAGTATATGCATAATATGCTATAGTATATGGTATAATGCAACAATTATAATTTTATATTAATTATAATGATATATAATATAATAACAAAGTAATTGCAAAAGAAAAGCCAATATCATTCTCCTCTTCGGTCTCTTATCCCACTTTATCTACATGAGATACACGATGAATGAACATTGTAGGGTTATACCACTGAATTTTACTTTTCTTGGTAAAAATGTTTGTATAGCATACCAAACACAAGTACCCATTTATAAGACTGTAATTGGAGAATGAAAAAGCAAAGTTTAAATATTGAGAAGATTTGTATCAACCATTGTCCAATCAGGAGACAGAAATAACAGCAAAAATTTTTGGTGTAGGGAGCATCAATATTGAGATTTATTAACTAGAAACAGGTAGATAACACTAAAGGGAGTTAAAAAAAAAAAAGACCCCTAAGGAACGTAACAATAGAAACAATAGAAAAATAGGATGAAGCAGGCCTAGGAAAAAAATAAAGAGTAGATGAACAGCTTGGAAGAAGGTGTTCCCTGAGGCTGAATTCAGACCTCATCAGCGAGACGGTGGCCGGCACACATATCTGCAGCCTTCCCAGGGCGAAGACATGTGCTGAAGGACACAGGCCACAGAGGCCCACTAAGAGGGGAGGGGCAGAGAGAGAGGGAGAGAAAGAATCCCAATCAGGCTACACACTATCAACCAGGATCCCGCGACCACAAGATCACGACCTGAGCAAGAGTCAGACACTCAACCAACAAAGCCACCCAGGCACCCCTGTCTTTCTGAACAGAAATTCAAAAGAACTCTTTTCAAGAAAAACACACACACTTCCATGTCTTCATTTTTTTAAGTTTAGTTAATTAATTATTTTTCTCTCATGCTTTCTCTTTGATCAGAGAGGCCTTCTCTAATTTCCCCCTTATGTAAAAGACAGTCCCTTATGGATTTCCACTAACTTTGCGTTAACACCACTTTGCTTTTATCACAGTACTCTATTTTACTCTGCCTTTTCTAAAGTGTGTTCTGAAGAATGCTTACCCCTTGGAGACATCCACATAAAGGAAATGGAAGTCTAGAGAATTTTGTTGTGTACTGTTGTTTGTCTTAGAGTTTCCTGACTTCCATTAGCTTGCTGAAGGTTCTGAAGCACCTGCAATACAGAAACGGATTCAGTCTTAATTTACCTTGTTTTACCCATTATTTACTATTCTCTTGCAGAACACTTTCGCCCAGTAGACGATGTGCTTTCTCATTTTTGTACGTCTCGATAATATGCATTATGTTTACTTCTTGATTGTTGGAAATGCCATACATACATCCACACTCCAAGGCAGGCACATCTCAGACGTGTTGGGTGATATTTTCTTCGAGGCAACTTCGAACTTTAACAAGACCATCAGGAACTAAATGATTAAACTACCACCAGAGGGAGCTGACTGAGAAGCTGGCACTGCTGGAGGCCACAATTAGTGGAAAAAGTGAGGGAGATGAATAAACTACACCACAAGATTTTAAATGGAGCAGTGATCAACTCGTGGAAATATCATCACTGGCTTGATGAAAGCAGATGTCAAACTGGTGAGATACACTATTCAAATGAAAAATTAGAGCATTCACCGTGTTGAATGAAGTTCGGATGAGTCAGCGCAGTCAGAGAAGCATCAGTCTCTTGCAGACAATCCATTCACCCGCCGACTTGCGATGACGCAGTCTGCCACGAGGTGGTTGATAGCGGCACAGACCATATAGGTTCTGTATTGTAAGAAATTACATCTGCTTTTGCATGAGTCAGTGTGCTACTGGTCTGGCTTCCAATGTGGTCATGAAGGGTCATTTCCCCCTGAGATTCGATCAATGAATTTCGTGACCACTTGGCTCAGGTCACTTTTTCCTTCAGTGCATCCTTTGGAAACACAACACGGAGACATCAAAGTGCTGTCATCTGTTTCGTGTTCTCAAAAACATTTCGTTTTGAAACAGCCCTAACCAAGCAGCTCTAAGCAGCTTTCTTCCAAAAAAATGAACACAGATAAATGTTGCAACTTATTTTATTATGTGAAATGTCTTGCAAGGAACATCTGTGTAAACAAAGCAGCATTATGCATACACTTTCGCCCTCAGACTGGAGGCTGGCAGTCCCTTCATCGTCCATTATTCAACCCTAATGATGCTCTCGGCACACAGGGTTCCAATATGAAGACATATTTTGTGGCATTTTGACCCATTTGAGTTCATCATCTTATCTTTCTAAGCTGTAAAAACACACTGATACCAGAGTAGTTTCCTGCATCCGTGTCAGCTTCACACTTCAATTCTGTAAGTGAAAAAATGGTCTATAAACATTAGGAAAAAGTAAAAACATTTTTAAAAAATTTAAAGGGGCACCTGGGTGGCTGAGTCGGTTAAGCATCCAGCGTAGGCAGGATCATGATCTCACCGTGGTTTCGGGCTCTGTGCTGACAACTTGGAGCCTGGAGCTGCTTTGGATTCTGTCTCCCTCCCTCGCTGCCCTCCCTCCCCCCTCGAAAATAAATAAGACCTTAAGAAAAAATCATTAGCAGAAAGTAACGTTTGACTATAGGACTTATACGTTCAAAGTATCAAAAGCAGAAATTTGCAGAGATTAAAAAACAGTCACTCTTTACACATGAGTTCCTTATTTTGAGGCGACTGACCAGAAGAGCTACTAGGTTTAATCATTTAGTGAAAGAGGAGATCAGCCAGCCACCAATGAACTGACAGCTAAATTTCTTAAGGAAAATATTTAACTTAGGGCGCCTGGGTGGCTCAGTTAGTTAAGTGTCCGACTTCAGCTCAGGCCGTGATCTCATGGTTTGTGAGTTCGAGCCCCACGTTGGGCTCTGTGGTGACAGCTTGGAGCCTGGAGCCTGCTTCATGTTCTGTGTCTCCCTCTCTCTCTGCCCCTCCCCTGCTCATGCTGTCTCTCTCTCTCTCAAAATAAAAATAAACATTAAAAAAATAAAAAAGGATAATGTTTAACTGAAGATTGGCTGGTCACTAACTACACTTCCTCTTTCCTTTGGCTCTCATGGAAGAAATGGATTAAGCCCTAATTAAAATTATAAAAACTACATAGGTGTATTTTATATTTGAATCTGAATGTTGACTTGGCATTGAAACGGCATATAATAAAGCAATTAGATGGATTTAACTTTGACAGTTCTGGACTGATCATTCAATTTAAATCATTTCTCTTGGAATTTATTCCTTCACATATAATTTTAGTGTCATAAATTCAAATTCAAAGAAAACATGACAATGTAAATGATACAGCCTGTGTTATATAGAAATATAAGTTCACTATGTTTTTTTAACAACTCATTAACTCTATTATTACATTTACAGATTCTGGAAAGGGTTTTCTTTATTTTTCTTTTTAATAGGTTTATTTTTTTAGACCAGAAAAATTGAGCACAAAGTACAGAGAATTTTCATGTATTCCCCTGACACCACTGTTTAACCTAACACCTTTTTAAGAAAAAATGTTTATTTATTTTGAGAGAGAGAGAGCATGGCAGGGGGAGAAACAGCGAAAGAGGGAGAGAGAGAATCCCAAGCAGGCTCCGCACTGTCAGCACAGAGCCCGACGTGGGCTTGATCTCATGAACTGTGAGATCATGAGCTAAAATCAAGAGTTAGACACTTCACCAAGTGAGCCACCCAGTCGCCCCCCCCCCATTATTAACATCTTAAATGAAGGTGGTACATTTGTTGCAAATGATTTACCGTTTTGATGCCACTCAGACATAAAAAATGAAATAAAAAATTGGGCAAAAATCTAATAAAGTATGTATAAGATCTTTATGAGGAAAACTACAACATTTTGATATAGTAAATCATAGGACTAAATAAATGGAGAGATTTTTCATGGTCACGGATAGGAAGACTCAATATGGTTGAGATGTCGGTTATTCCCAATTTAGGCTGCATATTCAATGCAATTGTTAAAGTAAACCAATTAACAGCAACTAAAGCCTGCAGTTTAATTAGGGATCACTTTTTGTGTTGTGTAGTGCTTTGGGTCTTGACAAATACACAAGGTCATATATACACAGTTGTAGGATCATACAGAATAATTTCACTGCCTTAAAAATTTCCTACACCCCACCCATTCATGCCTCTCAGCCCCTCTATCTCCAAACCCTGGAGGATTGCTGATCTTTTTACTGTTTCTATTATTTTGTCTCCTTCAGAACATCATATAATTAGCATAATATAGTACAGAGTATTTCTACTTAGGTTCTTTTTAAATTTTTTATATTTTTAAAAAATTTTTTTAATTTTTAAAAATTAATTTTTGGAGAGAGAGAGACAGCATGAGCAGGGAAGGGTGAGAGAGAGAGGGAGTCACAGGATCTGAAGACAGTCTCCAGGCTCTGAGCTAGCCGTCAGCACAGAGCCTGACGCGGGGCTTGAACCCATGAACCGTGAGATCATGACCCGAGCTGAAGTTGGACACTTAACCGACTGAGCCACCCAAGCACCCCATAGGTTCTTTTACTAAAAAATATTCATAGAAGTTTTCTCCATGCCTCTTCATGGCTTGATACCTCATTTCTTTTTAATACTGAATTCTATTCCATTGACTGTGAGGACCAGTTGATGCACCTGTTCACCTCCCAAAGGACATCTCGTTGCTGTCAGATTTGGCAGGTATAAGTAAAGCTGTTGTGAACATGCATGTGCAGGGTTCTGTGTGAACATATATTTTCTTTTTTTTTCTTGTATAACCCTTCAAAGTTTTATTTTTATTTATTTTTTATTTTATTTTATTGTTTTAAAATATAATTTATTGTCAAATTGGTTTCCATATGACACCCAGTTCTCATCCCAACAAGTGCCCTCCTCCATGCCCATCACCCCCCCCTTCTCCTCTACCACACCCCCATTAGCCCTCAGTTTTTTCTCAGTATTTAGGGGTCACTTATGGTTTGCCTCTCTTCCTCTCCTTAACTATTTTTTCTCTCTTCCCCTATGGTCCTCTGTTAAGTTTCTCCTGTTAGGCTTATGAGTGAAAACATATGGTATCTGTCTTTCTCTGCCTGACTTATTTCACTTAGCATTATACCCTTGAGTTCCGTCCACATTGCTACAAATGGCCAGATTTCATTCTTTCTCATTGCCATGTAGTATTCCATTGTGTATGTAAACCACATCTTCTTGATCCACTCATCAGGTGATGGACATTTAGGCTCTTTCCATGATTTGGCTATTGTAGAAAGTGCCGCTATGAACATTGGGGTACGTGTGCTCCTATGCATCAGCACTTCTGTATCCCCTGGGTAGATCCCTAGCAGTGCTATTGCTGGGTCATAGGGGAGTTCTACTGATAGTTTTATGAGGAACCTCCACACTGTTTTCCAGAGCGGCTGCACCAGTTTACATTCCCACCAACAGTGCCCATTGAGCAGAGGGTGCCCATTTCCCCACATCCTCACCAGCATCTATAGTCCCCTGATTTGTTCATTTTAGCCATTCTGACCGGTGTGAGGTGATATCTCAGTGTGGTTTTGATTTGTATTTCCCTGATGATGAGTGACACTGAGCATTGTTTCATGTGTCCATTGGCCATTTGGATGTCTTCTTTGGAGAAGTGTCTGTTCATGTCTTGTTGTTTTTCGGGTGTAGAGTTTGGTGAGTTCCTTATAGATTTTGGATACCAGCCCTTTATCCGATATGAACATACATTTTCAACTCATTTGGCTAAATACCTAGAATTGTGGTGCTCCTATAGTAAGATTGTATTGTAAGCTAGGTTGTATACAAAGACTACCTTTAGATTTGTATCTTCCAAGCTTTTTTCCAAAGTGTCTGCATCATTTTGCATCCTCATCAGCAAAGAGAGTTCCTGTGGCTCTACCTTCTCCCCAACTTTTGGTGCTGTCAGTGTTTTGGTTTTTAGCCACTTGAATGGGTTGTAGCTCTCTGATCATTCAAGGTGTTAAGCAGCTTTCCATTTGCTTATTTGCCATCTCTGTGTCTTCTTTTGTGAGATTCCTGTTTCATCCTTTTGCCCATTTTTAAGTGGTTTGTTTTCTTATTCTTGAATTTTAAGGGTTCTCTGTATATGTTGGATACAAGTCCTTTATCAAGTATGTGCTTTGCAAATATGCTCTTCCTGTGTGTGGCATGTGATTTCATTCTCTTAACACTGTCCTTTGCAGAGCATTTAGTCAAGTCCTATTTATCAATTTTTTCTTTCTTGGATTGAACTTTTGGTGATGTATCTAAGGTCACCTAGATTTTCTCCTATATAGAATGTCTAGGAACTTTATGGTTTTTTACATTTTATATTCAGATCTGTGATCCATTTGAGTTCATTTAGTGAAGGGTATAAGATCTGTGTTTGTGTCTAGATTCATTTCTTTTCTTTTTTTTCCCCTTTCTTCTTTTTTTGCATGTGGATGTCTAATTGTTCAAGCACTGTTTGTTGAAAAGGTTATCCTTTCTCAATTAAATTGTCTTTGTTCCTTTGTCAAAGATCATCTGACTATATTTGTGTGGGTCTATTTCTGGGCTCTTTACTCTATTCTATGATCTGTTTTTTTGTTCTTCTGCCAATGCCACAATGTCTTGATTCCTGTAGGTTTATAGTAAATCTTTTTATTTTTTAATTTTAATGTTTATTTATTTTTGAAGGAGAGAGAGAGACAGAGCATAAGCAGGGGAAGGATAGAGAGAGAGGGAGACACAGAATCCAAAGCAGGCTCCAGGCTCTGAGCTGTCAGCACAGAGCCTGATGTAGGGCTTCAGCTCACGAGCAGTGAGATCATGACCTGAGCTGAAGTCGGACGCCCAACCGACTGAGCCACCCAGGTGCTCCTATAGTAAATCTTAAAGTCAGGAAGTGTCAGTGCCCTCACTTTGTTCTTCTACATTGTGTTAGCTATTTGGGGTCTTTGGCTTTCTATATAAACTTTAGAATCACTTTGTTGATATCCACAAAACCGAATCACTTTGTTGATATCCACAAAAGCACTTGCTGGAATTTTGCTTTTACAATTGCATATTGGGAGTAACCAACATCTTGACAATATTGGATCTTCTTATCCATGATCATGAAAGATATTTCCATTTATTTAGTCTTTCTTTGATTTACTATACAAAAATTTTATAGTTTTCCTCATATAGATCTTATACATTATTAGATTTTTGCCTAACTTTTTATTTCATTTTTGATGCTAATATAAATGGGGCTGTGCCTTTAATTCCAAATCCTAGTGTTTCATTGCTAGTATATAGGAAAGAAAATAAATTTTTATACTAAGCTTGTATCCTGCCTCCTTGCCATAATCACTTTATTTTGAATTATTTGGGATTTTATACATAGGCAATCATGTCATCTGTGAAACAAGACAGTTTTGATTCTTCCTTACCAATCTGTATACCGTTTAGTCCCCTTTCTTGTCTTATTGCATTACCTAGTATTTCTAGTAGACTTTGAAACAAGAGTGGTAAGAGAGAATATCCTTGCTTTGTTTCCAGTCTTAAAGAGAAAACATGTACTTAATATCATTAAGTATGATATTAACTGGAGGTATTATGTTAATGTTTTTTATTAAGTTGGTGAAGTTACACTTTATTCCTGCTATGAGTCTTACCAAGAAAGGGTGTTGGAATATGGACTGCTGCATCTATTGATATAATCGGGTGGTTTTTCTTCTTCAGTCTGCAATGTGATATGTTACATTAATTTATTTTCAAATGTTGAATCAAGCTTGCATACTTGGGATAAATCCCACTTGGTCATGAGGTATAATTAATCTTATACACTTTTGGATTTAATATGCTAATATTTTCTTGGGGATTTTGCATCTATGTTTATGAGAGATATTGGTATGTTTCCTTTCTTGTAATGTGTTTGTCTGATTCTACTATTAGAATAATGCTTTCTCATGGCATGAATTGTGAAGGGTTTTAGTTATTTATATTTTCTCAAAGAGATTGTAGAGAATTGACATAACTTCTGTTTTCCTGTTTTTTATTATTACTTTTTCTTATTCCTTTGGATTTAATATGGTCTTTTTTCCCTATTTGCCTGAAGTGAAAATTTAGATTATTGATTTTAGATCATTTTCTTTTCTAATACATGCATTCAATGCTATACATTTCCATTTAAGCACTGCCTTTGCTGCATACTTTAAATTTTGATAGGCTGTATTTTCATTTTCATTTAGTTAAAAATACTTAAAAATCTCTTTTGGGATATCTTCTTTGCCCCACACATTATTGAAAAGTTTGTTGTTTAATCTCCAAAAATTTTTGAATTTTCCAGCAATGTGTTACTGATTTATAGCATAATTCTATTGCAGTCTAAAAGAAAAGTTCAGGGGCACCTGCGTGGCTCAGTTGGTTAAGCCTCCGACTTCGGCTCAGGTCAGATCTCACGTTCGTGGATTTGAGCCCTGTGTTGGGCTCTGTGCTGATAGCTAGCTCCGAGCCTGGAGCCTGCTTCCGGTTCTGTGTCTCCTTCTCTCTCTGACCCTCCCCCTCTCATGCTCTGTCTCGCTCTGTATCAAAAATAAATAAGACATTAAAAAATTTTTAATAAGATAAAATAAAATAAAAGTTCATATCGTTTCTATCTTTTAAATTTGTAAAGTTCCAGAATGTGATCTATCTTGACGACTATACTATACTATGCAAGCTTGAAAAGAGTATGTATTCTGAAGTTGGATGAAGTATTCTATAAATGTCAGCTAGACCTAGTGGATTCTGTGTGCCATTCTGTTTTAATATGGTCTAGCAAAATTCTTAAGAAAAAATAAAATACAAATAAGAATATTAGGAATAAAAAGAATGAGATTAGGAATAGAACGAATGAAAGGAATATAAGGAATAAAAGAGAGTCAGCGACAGTGTTAAATGCATTTGTAAGACAAACTATGGTGTCTGCATGTAAGAAAACACAATAAAGGATTTAAAAGCATGGCTAAATAATAATGTATCAAATAGTTAAATCTGGATAAAAGTAGAGTACAGAAATATACCTAGATGATAGTTTAATGTAAATGTTTAATATACTGCAAGCAATGTAACATGTATTTTGGGTACAAAAAAGCATAAAAGCATGAATGAAAAAGACATGCACCAACTGCAGGATTATGGCTACTATTTTAGATGGAGATCAGTATTTATATTGATTTCAAGGCACAGAGATTTTTGGGAGTGGTTAGGGAAAATCTGGACTCCAGATCCATTTGAAATAAAGGATTGGAATATATAGTTTGGGGTAGGTGCTTTTCCCTTCAACTAAACTAAAAACAATTTTCCTTTCCTGCCTTCTGAACTACTGGGTGGAGTTTTCGAGAGCCCTCTGCAGGTTTGTACATATGCAGGGCTCTCAGTTTCAACTTCTTGCTTTATTTAGCTGGTCGGGTGCCATCTCCTGTCTTCCCATGTGTTACTTTCTAAATAGTTTTGTTAAGGTGTTGTAATTGACACACAATAAGTTTCCCTGCATTCCTATGCAATCCTGCTCTTCTGTCCCTCCCTGCCCTGCCCTTTCCATCCCTTTCCCTAAGCAAAAGCTCCTCTGATTTCTGTCACAATATGTTTGCTTGAATTTTCTAGAATTTTAATGCATACAATCATACAGAATGTACTTTTTTTAAAGCCAGGTTCTGTCATTTAACATACTCATTTTGAGATTTATCCATGTGTAGTGTGTGTATCATTACTGTATACCTTTTTATTGTTTTTTTTTTTTTTTTGGTTTGTTTATTTCTGAAAGAGAGAGAGAGAGAGAGAGGCAGTGCATGAGCAGGGGAGGGGCAGAGAGAGAGGGAGACACAGAACAGGAAGCAGGCTCCAGTTTCCAAGCTGTCACCGCAGAGCCCAATGTGGGGCTCGAACTCACAAACCATGAGGCCATGACCTGAGCTGAAGTCAGATGCTTCCCCAACTGAGCCACCCAGGCGCCCCTATTCCTTTCTGTTGTTGAGTAGTATTTCATTTTATGGTTATGTTATAGTTTGTTTATCCATTAACCTGTTAATGGGCATTTGTGTTGTGTTAAGCTGCCATGAACATTTATGTGCAAGGCTTTGTATGAACATATATTTCCTTTTCTTTTGAATAAACACCCAAGAGTGGAATGACTCAATTACATGATAGTACATATTGAAACCAAATCGTTTTGGTCTTCAGAATTTGTTCTTTTTTTTTTCCAGAGTTGCTTCGGCCATTATCTTAGATCCTTTATATTTACATATTAATTTAAAATTAGTTTGTCAATTATACGGTTTGTCAATTTTTACACTTCCTCTCCACCAAACAACAATTAAAAAGCCTGATAGGATTTTGATTGGGATTGCATTGATCTAAAGATCAATTTGAGGAGGACTGACATCTTAACAATACTGAGTCTTTTGACCTCTAAACATGGAAAATCTCTCCATTTTTTAGGTCTTCTTTGTTTTTTTTTTTTTTTTCAACTTAAAAAAAATTTTTTTTTGATAGAGAAAGAGACAAAGCGAGAACAGGGGGGTGGAACGAGAGGGAGACACAGAATCTGAAGGAGGCTCCAGGCTCTGGTCAGCACAGAACCCAACACGGGACTTGAACCCACGAATCATGAGATCATGACGTGAGCTGGAGTTGGATGCTTAACCGACTGAGCCACCCAGGCATCCCTAGGTCTTCTTTAATTTCTTTAAGCAATACGCGTAATTTTTAGTGTATAGGTCTTTCTATCTTTTGTAAGATTAATTCCTAGATATTGTTTGATACTATTGTCAATGGCATTATTTGTTAAAATTTTTTAATTTCCTTTTTTAAGTTTATTTATTTACTTTGAGAGAGAGAGAGAGAAACTGCGAATTGGAGAAGAATGGAGAGAGAGAATCTCTAGCAGGCTCCATGCTGTCAGCAAGGAGCCCAATGAAGGGCTTGAGCCCATGAACCATCAGATCGTGTCCTGAGCTGAAGTCAAGAGTCGGACATTTGACTGACTCAGCCACCCAGATGCCTCAAAAATTTTTTAATTTCTTTTTTTAAATGTTTTATTTATTTTTGATACAGAGAGAGACAGAGCATGAGAGGGGGAGGGGCAGAGAGAGAAGGAGACACAGAACCAGAAGCAGGCTCCAGGCTCTGAGCTAGCTGTCAGCACAGAGCCTGATGCGGGGTTCGAACCCACAAACGTGAGATCTGACCAAAGCCAAAGTCAGAGACTTAACCGACTGAGCCACCTAGGCGCCCCCCCAAAAATTTTAAATTTCTGATTGTATATTATGTATATAAAAATGTTATAAACCTTGGGGCACCTGGATGGCTCAGTAGGCTAAGCCTCTGATTCTTGATGTCAGTCTTGCAGTCATGAGATTGAACCCCACATTGGGATCCACAAGAGTGTGGAGACTGCTTGGGATTCTCTTTCTCCCTCTCTCCCTGTACCTTCTCTGCTTGCACTCTCTCTCTGAAAAATAAACAAACATTAAAAGACTGCAATAGACCATTTAAAATAGATCTTGTACCCAGCATTCTTACTAAACTTATTTTAGTTCTAGTTCATGGGATTGTCTTAATATAAAATTACACTATCTTCAAATAATGACTGTTTTACTTTTTTGTCCCCATTGTAGATGTCTTTTACTGCTTTTTCTTTCCTCATTGTATTGGCTAGAACCTGCCATATAAGGTTGAATAAAAATGTGGAAAAAAGACATCCTTGTCTTATTGTTGATTGTAGGGACAAAACATCCAGTCCTTTATCATGACAAGTACCATGAATTTGACGTGTCTATCTTTTCATCGCTGCCTTGAATACACTTTTTTTCTGGGGTGAAGAAAAGCAATTTTGGAAGCTTTTAGTGACACTAAACTAAGACATGTGATTATACTAGACATTAATATTCTTAGTACTCAAGATTCATATATGTAATTGCATACTTTTAAAATAAGAAAAGATTGGAATTTAACATTTTCTTATTAATAAGCAAAATTGGTTCAAGCAGTACAAATTGCTATTAGAACTCTCTTTTTTTGGCAATTTTGTACCTAGCTTCAGGGTATAAAATGTATGTTTCTATATAAATGTATATTTTATAAAACTATTTACTGTTTTGTGTGTGTGTATATTTATAGCAATGTCACAGAAGTTGGAAGAAATACCTTCCCTATATATCCTTAATTTCTTTTTGATAGTACTTTATGATCACAAGATACTATTATGGTGATTTTTATAAATATGATTTTTTTCACTGACACAAAAGTAATACAACCTCACTATAAAAAATGTTTTGGAAATTCAGAAAACACAAAGAAAATAAAAATTACTGCTGAATTTTTATCTTACCAAAATATTTAAAAAATATTTTGATGTACCTGTTTCATAATTATACATACTTACACATGATTATGTATTTGAAAAGACACATTCACACATACTTTTTAATTTGGTATTGTGCTGTATAGAAAACTTTAGGTATTAACTCCTGTTTCTAGTTATAACAAAGCATCTTGTATGATACAGACCCTCGTATTATGAGCTACTATAAAAATTGAGAATGAAACCAACAGCTGTTTGAAGAAATTGGGGAGCAACCAAGAAAGCCAGGGTCTGAGGGAACAGACTGAAGTAGAGAGAGGGAGAAGGGCAGGAAACACAGAAAAGAACATGAAGGTCTAACACACATGTAATTGGAGTCCCAGTAGGAACAGAGAGAGAATGGGACAGAATGGTAACTAAAAGAGTGAATGCTGAGGGGTTTCCAAAATAGAAAAAAATAAAAAATAAAAAAGATCAAGTCACAGATGTAGAAGCTTTACAAAACCCAAATCGGCATAAATGGAAAGAAAATCACCCCTACCCATCTTAGTTTGCCTGCCAAAAGACAAAATAAAGACGTAATTTAAGGACAGTTCTAGAAAAAAAGCAAAGCACTTTAAAGAGCTATGGTAAGACAGGAAACCACTTTTCCAATAGAAGCAATGGAGGCAAAAAGAAATTGTCATCAAAACTACTGAAATGGAAAACCTGAAAATCTAGAATTTCATATCCAATTTTTATTTCAGCAGTTTAAATAAAAACATGTAGAACGAATCAGTTAATGAAGTGTGGGAAACTGAATAATAAAATAATTAATTTTAATCCAAAAGAACATAAGGAAGGAAAAACAAGGATAAAAACAAGAGAAACTGAGAACAATAACTGAGAATAACATGGTAGGTAAACCCAAATATTAATATTAAAGATATTATGAACTAAATATTCCAATTTGAAGACAAATATTGTCAGATTGAATCAAAAACCTGTATTAGGTTTACACGGGACACATTTTAAACATTAGGACATAGAGAGTTTAAGGTAAAAAGATTTAAGAAAAGATATTCTTTGATAATACTAGGAGAAATAGCTGTAATGACACCAAAGGAGATTATCTACAAGTAGTAACCCAGTTAAAGAAGGATAATTTGTTTTGATGAAAGAGTCCGTGCCACTGGAAAAATAACAATCTTAAATTGACGCGCACCTAAAAAATGGCATCAAATTATGTAGTAAAAAATTAACAAAATTAAAAGCATAGAGAAACCTATATTCATTGACTGGTATTTTTTAAAACAATACCTGTCAGTAACTGATAAAGCAATCAGGTAAAGATACCAACAGAGAGAGAAGTTTAAGGAACATAATAATAAATTTGACTAGTTAACACTTGTTTGACACCCAACAAATGCAGCACACACATTATTCTCAAGTATACACAAAAGAATTCGGAAAAATAACTACATACTGGGCAGTGTTTCAACACATACCTATGACTTGAAGTCACCTTGCGAATGTGCTCTGTCCTCAGTGTAACTGAGCTAGGAATCAATAACTTAAAAAACTGGAACATCTGCAAGTGCTTGAAAACCAAGCAACTCTATGCATATATATGTATGCATCCGCTTCCACACATCCACACACATTCATGCATGTGTATCTGTGTATTACACATACGTTTTATATATATTAAGTATAACCTTTCTTTTGTGTTTCACTTTGCAGTAGATGGTGTTTTCTCACAGAGTTTGCCTCATGGACATAGGCTGACTTTCCTGTCATTTTCTTCACACAAAGTGTGAAACTGCAGGGAGCGTAACTAATGCAGAGCCTGGGAAAAAGAGAATGAGCGGGTTAAGAAAGCATTTGTATTCCTGCACCCAGAGACTTCTTTCCACCCGCCAGGTCCAGCCTCCTCAGTATTTTAGCCTCTCCTCTAAAAATGCCTCCTAAAAGACCACAAATGCACTTTATTGGGACTCTTGCCTGCTTTTGTGGGAAGGAAATTTGTTTTGAGGGGAGAGGCCCGTGTTTTAATTTGCTGCGCTCCCAAAGGGAAGGTGGGGGAAGAAAATAGGAACCGGAGAGAACCGATATGGAGTGGATTTCATCCTGTCCTGGGAAGGTGAGGTGTCTGGGGTCAGGTCTCCGCTCTGCTCTGGCGGCCCTGGGACATCGGGGACACCGCAGTCCAGATCTGCCCTTATTCTGCCTCTCTGGGAATGTGTGAATGAGAATCAGGACACTGTGCTGAACAACCGGAAACGTTTTAGGAAACAGGCATGAAGTCGTGGTACACTATTACATGCATACACATAACATACAGAGAGAGACTAAAGCGTCTCAAGTTGTGGAGCGTTGTAATGAACGATCTTGCACCTGTATTAGAGTATTACGGTTAGAGAAGGGTTGATTTGCATTTTAAAACTGCATTCACTTCTCCCTTCCGTGCAGCGATGTAGTATAAATGTAACTTAAAATTTAAAGTTATATTAACTCATTTGGGATAGGAGGTTTTTAAAAAGTAGAATGGAAGTCTCAACCGGTTTGCCCTTTTAAAATAGACCGCCAGCCCCGCCCCCAGCTTTGTTTCTCCTTAATCCTTAACAGGAGAGCCGTTCGTTTATTAATTTAATCAATACAGAAGGCAAACGGGATTGGTGGGAAACGCCGCTCTCTGCCCACCCCCGCTGGGTGGGGGCGGGGCGGGGGCAGTCGGGTCCCCGGAGCGCGGTCGCGGCTGCGCGGTCGGTCCCGCCGCTGCCCGGGGCGCGGGCTGGACCCGCTGAGACGCGAGCCGCCGCCCGGGGCGGAAGCGGGGAGGCGGACCCCCGACCGGGGAGGGGTCGCCGCGGCGGCCGGCGGCCTGGTCCCCAAACCGCTCCCGGGAAGGCGGCCTGTCCCCTGCTGGCCAGGTGACGCCGAGATTGCGACCGCACTTACTCTTCCGGAGGACGCACGGCAGGGGGGAGACCCGCATCGGCCGGGGACGCCTTAGAGCCGGAGAGACGGGTTTGTATCTTTCCCCTGAAAGGTAAGGACTCCTCTGTCGCACTATGTTCGATGGATTCCACCGGTGACGGTAAGGTTCCCACGCGTGGCAGGCAGCGATCCCTTGCGGGCGGGTTCGGGTCGCTGCGCCACCTCTCCCCTCCCCTCGGAACCGCACCTCCCGCCCTCGTTGCACGTCTGTCATCCTAACCCGACCTCCCAGTTCCGTTTTGCAGCCCCAGAGTCCGTGGCGACTGCGGGGGAGGAGGAAGGCCAGGGACGCGCCGCCCCCGGGAAGCCGCCGGAGTCGGAGCGCAGGTCCGCGCGGACGCGGGCTGGGGCGGCCGCGGAGGAAACAGGGTCGCCGGCTCCCCTGCCCTCGCCGACATGCTCAACGAGTCCTTCTGGGAGCTGGGGACGGCCAACGCGTCATGCCCGGGGCCCGCGCTGGGCTGCCCCAACGCGTCCGGCCTGCCGCCGCCGCTGCCGCCGCCGCTGGCCGTGGCGGTGCCCGTCGTCTACGCGGTGATCTGCGCGGTGGGGCTGGCCGGCAACTCCGCAGTGCTGTTCGTGCTGCTGCGGGCGCCCCGAGTGAAGACCGTCACCAACCTGTTCATCCTCAACCTGGCCATCGCCGACGAGCTCTTCACGCTCGTGCTACCCATCAACATCGCCGATCTCCTGCTGCAGCGGTGGCCCTTCGGGGAGCTCGTGTGTAAGCTCGTCGTGGCCGTCGACCAGTACAACACGTTCTCCAGCCTCTACTTCCTCACGGTCATGAGCGCCGACCGCTACCTGGTGGTGCTGGCCACGGCCGAGTCGCGCCGGGTGGCCGGGCGCACGTACCGCGCGGCGCGCGCCGTGAGCCTGGCCGTGTGGGGGCTCGTGACGCTGGTCGTGCTGCCCTTCGCCGTCTTCGCCCGGCTCGACGACGAGCAGGGCCGGCGCCAGTGCGTGCTGGTCTTCCCGCAGCCCGAGGCCTTCTGGTGGCGGGCGAGCCGCCTCTACACGCTGGTGCTCGGCTTCGCCATCCCCGTGTCCACCATCTGCGTCCTCTACGGCATCCTGCTGTGCAGGCTGCGCGCCATGCGGCTGGACAGCCACGCCAAGGCTCTGGACCGCGCGAAGAAGCGGGTGACTCTCCTGGTGGTGGTGATCCTGGCCGTGTGCCTCCTCTGCTGGACGCCCTACCACCTGAGCACCGTGGTGGCGCTCACCACCGACCTCCCGCAGACGCCGCTGGTCATCGCGGTCTCCTACTTCATCACCAGCCTGAGCTACGCCAACAGCTGCCTCAACCCCTTCCTCTACGCCTTCCTGGACGACAGCTTCCGCAGGAGCCTCCGCCAGCTGCTGGCCTGCCGCGCCGCCGCCTGACCCCCCGCCCGGCCCGGCGCGTCCTGCGCCCCGGTCCCGGCAGCGCCAGCCCCGGCCGGCGCGGAGGGAGCGGGCGCCCGCGGCGCCCCGGCCTCCCCGAGCTGCAGTCTTCGGCCTTCCACCCGGAAACTTGCTGCAGACGCGGATTCTTGGGCTCTGGCGCAGACCTAGGGAACCGGACACGCTAGGGCTGCGCCCGAATTTGAATTTGCTAAGCCCTCCAGCTGCTGCAGGAGCACACTGAGGACAAGGACTGTTGCGGCCGAGGACGCACACTCACTTCTCTCTAATTCCAAAGGACACCGGGTTGACCCCCCGAGGTTGACAGTGGAGAGGAGGAATGGGGAGAGGGAACCGGCAGAGGGTTCTCAGCACTACTGCCCCCTCCCTCTCTCTCCTGCAAGCTAAGGCGTCCGCAACCCAGGCTCTAGGTGGAGCCCTCGGCTTTATGATGGAATTCGGGGGTGGGGGGCGCCGGGGGCCGGGGCTAGAAGAGGCTGGAGGAGGCAGCTGGTGCCCCCAAGGCGTCCGCCTGGCGCTCGCCCTGCACTTTGCTTCTTCGATTTCCGGCAGCGACTGTGCTTTTGCACAAGCGGGCCACCAACTTGTGCACAAGCAAAAGCAGAGCTTCTGCACAAGCAGGCCACTATGACTTCTATCTAATCCTTCTTCCCTCACCCTCATCGCTGGGGAAGTGGGTCAAGTCTCGTGCGTTCCGCGTCCACGTCTCCGAGGTGCTGGGGGTCCCGTGGAGCGCGCGCGCGCCTCTCTCTAGGCGTGAAATTGGGGTGAAGGACGCCGGAGCTTGGCCGGGACTACCGACAATGGTGATAAGAACAGTGGTGATCCCTTCTTTTTTGTTTGTGTTCCTTTTCTCTGCTTTTCTCTTCCTGCCTTTGCTCTCACGTGAAAATGTTCCAGGACTCTCAGACTTTTGGGGAACCCGGCTCGCCCGGCTCGCCCGGCTCGCCGCGTCCTGGAGCCGCCAGTTTCCCAGGCGCGCGGTTGTGGCGCCCTCTTGCGGAGCCAGCTGCTCAGCGCAGAGCGTCCTAAAATCCAGCGGCGCGGAGCCCACCTGCGAAACTGCACCTTATCCTTCGGGGTTACCGTCCCCGCCGCTTTCCACAAGTTCTTCAGTGCTCCCACGCCCCTTTGCCCCAGGTGACCTCTCATACAGCTTGGGCCGGGTCGTCGCAATTCTTTGTCAGAGTATTGTGTTTCAGGACTGAGAACTTTATAAATATATATGTCCTAAATGTCACAAATTTCTGTGAGGATCGAATGAGATTAAAAAGAAGTGTGTATCTGTTCCTCCGATCCCCTTCTCACATTCTTTATCCCTTTCGCCCGAGGGAGAGCCAGGAAGCTGAACTGACTCACACCCTCATCTTTGCCTCTATCGGGTTCCTTTCCACAGGGAGCTACTGATTACCTACAGTTTATTCCTTAGTGTTAGTCCGGTGAACCGGGTACATAATCTGGCTCTGGAATCACAAGGGAGTCTGGCCAGTACTCTATTTTTATCTTTACTAATTATTAAAAAATTTTTTTACCTTTATTTATTTTTGAGAGACAGAGACTGAGCGTGAACAGAGGAGGGACAGAAAGAGAGAGGGAGACACAGAGTCCGAAGCAGGCTCCAGGTTCTGAGCTGCCAGCACAGAGTGTCGACATGGGCTCGAACCCACGAACCGTGAGATCATGACCTGAGCCGAATCCCATGCTCAACTGACTGAGCCTCCCAGGTGTCCCATTATCTTTACTAATTAACGGGAAACAAATGGATGAAGAGAGGGAACGAGGCCTTGCTTTGCCCAGCCATCTGCACTTATGCCTCTGACATGAGGGCAGAGACTTACTGGCCCAGGTCACTGATTACAGTGTTTCAAAGGGCAAGTTTTCCTTTGAGATGGATTCCAAACAGGAATGAAACTTTCTAGAAATATGTTTCCGATAGTGCAGTGTTAGGTGTGAAAGAGACTGTGAGTATTCCTGGCAGGTTTTGCTTGCATCGTTTGGTGAGCATGAATCAGTTTCTCAATTTCTTAGGTACAAAATACCTTTCAAAAATATATAGAAGGGGAAAGTCTCCTTTGGATGGGAGGAAGCAAGTTCCCTTTCTGATTTTGGTGAATGAGAATTGCTTCCTTCGCCCTCAGAGTTATTCGGAACAGTAATTCATAGCGATCAGTTTTTTTTTTTTAATGTAAATTTAGAAACCTTCTACCTTGGGTAACCAATAATAGCAAATTGTCCAAAATACAGGTTTTTACCCTCTAAATGTCTCCATTGCATTTGAGCAGTCCTCTGCTAGCAGCCTTCAGAGACCCTTTGAAATTCATTGCAGTATCTTCCAAATTTCTTGGAAACGTTTTATTGATTTTCTTTACGACTCATAAAATTCTTTTATGAATTTCAGTAACTTTTGAAAATTAAAGTTTTAAGCTTAGAGTTACTGCCCCATTCTATCCATGGTGAT
The DNA here is from genome assembly GCA_004023845.1 of Helogale parvula. Taxonomy (NCBI): domain Eukaryota; kingdom Metazoa; phylum Chordata; class Mammalia; order Carnivora; family Herpestidae; genus Helogale; species Helogale parvula. The sequence continues at coordinate 44,871 of PJEM01007393.1, forward strand.
GGACAAAGAATCAGGTGGATATCTGGCCACCAACCCAGCCAGTTGAATCCTGAGGATTTGAAACGTCATCTGCGTCGCTGTGTTTTGACATTCTCCGGACACAGAGTGGGGGAGAGCTGCGTGACCCAGCCGTCCACGGTATCATCCTTACCGCAGATTCCCCAGGGCTGTCTCGGAATCCTGGAGAGGCCTGCTGGAAAAGGTGGACTGAGGTCTCTGTGTTGGCCACAGCCAGGCCTGGGCTGCGGTCCATACCTGCCACGGTGTGTGGGATTACGCAGGTCTCCGTAGTTCACTTCCACCCTGGCTTTCTAAATCATTGGATAAACTCTTGTGTCATGATTTCTAGGTTGTTACCTTCCTGTTAGCACGGAGAAATCCAAATCGTATGCCCCAGACTTCCTTTTCATGGCTTAGGTGTGCAAACAGCCACATAAACGTAGAATTTATTACATTATTGTCTTGCAAAGGTCTTAACACTGTCGAATTCTTGCGTCCGTGTAAAGGGTGTTGTTTGGTTACACTACCTCCATGGTTAAAAATGTCTCTTTGGTTTTAATTGCCTCAGTAAAGTTATGTAATGTGTGTGCTTAAGCTTTCTCTTGAGAGATACAAAAATGCCGCTAGTTCACATTGAGAAAAGGTCAATTTAAAATAAAAGCTGAAATGTTTTCTGTGTGATAAGTGGATATTTCATTGTCTGAGAACATGGGGACCATCATTCAGTCACCTTAGTGCCTCCACGGAAAAGACACCTAGTGGGTAAACAGCGAATAAATACAAGTATTTGATGACAGGGCAAGATGAAGAATGAAATCTTCTTCCCCTTTATTTCGGCTGATTGGGAAAATGATGTCTAATTGCTAATTAGTACAAAAACTCTAGATCATATGCTGGGCAGAAAAAGCATGATAAGCTTCTATCTTGTAATCACAAACCTCATTTCCTTTCATATTTGAGCAGCCTGTGTGGGGAGTGAGCTGGGAGGGAAACTGATTACGTCATGGAGCACGCACGTTACTGTCTGAGTTAATGGTAAGTGTGAGGTGGAGGGCTCGACCAGTCAGAACCCTCTCGCACTGAGAGAGAGCTTTCTGGTCCTCAGCGCCGTGCGGGGCACACAGCAAACTGGCTCCCACCACGATGGCCTCCTCCGTACTTACCCATATTAAGGAAGGGATCAGAGAATGCCTCACATAATGGTCTTTTACTCGGGTGGCCTTGGGTCTGGCATATTGCGCCCATGTCATGTACGGAAGAAGGAAGACACAAGGAACTGGGCCCACTGGGCCAGACACACAAGGACTAATTAAGACCAATCAGAGCCGTCTGGTTTTTCTTCTAGGAACCGTCATATCCTGCTCCAGCAGAGAGGGCGTGTATTAGTGTGTAAATTGGAATTATTAGACCATGTAAATCATGGATGTCTTTTATATATTTAATCAATTAAGCACGATATGCATCCTGTTTCATCATGTGATACAAAGGGAGGATGAGGGATAAGGTTCTCTAGTAGAACTTAATCCTAATTCAGTGTCTTGGAGGCACGTGGTGGTGTTACAGGTTATGTATAAATAACAGTTCCTGGGCGAGGGCTGGCTGCATTGCCCCTCAACTGCAAGAGCACCATATGCATTGTAATCTGCATGCTTTATGCAAGGAGTTGTGCTCTATGATGCACCATTCTGAAAAACAGAATGGTAATGGCACCTGTTTATACGGAATAGAGTGTGACGGTACATGACACCGTCCTTCGGTTTAAGGCAAGATGCGTTTCTTTATACCATATCTTTGGGTTACATGAAGACAGATCCCATCAATTTAAAAAATGGGCACAGGGAAGAAAAGTGAAAACGACATCTCGGAGGATCTATTAAAATGGATGAACGCTTGCTTCCCACAATCCAGAACAGGATTTCTCTTTTGACATGTACCTTCCGGCAGCAAGCGTAGTTTGCATTGACAGCAAATGCCTCAAGTGCCATCCTTGACCAAATGTCCCACTGCCCCATGGCCTGGGGAGTCCACTCAGCATTTTTTCATGAAGAAAGGCATCTTTTTTTTCTCTAACAAAGACCAGAGGATCGGCAGAGGTGTCCTGGGGTAGTTTTTGTAATTCCAGTAGAATTAACATACAGTGTTATGTTAGTCTCAGGTGTGCACTATAATGATTCAATTCTATACATGACTCATTGCTCATCATGCAAAGTGTACTTTAACCCCCTTCATCTACTCCCCCACCTCCCCTCTGGCAACCACCAGTGTGTTCTCTCTAGTTAGGGGTCTGGTTTTTTGTTCACCTCCTTTCTCTGTTTTGTTTCTTAAATTCTACCTATGAGTGAAATGGTATGTTTTTTTCTTCCTCTGACTTATTTCACTTAGCATTATACGTTCTAAATCCATCCTATGTGTGTGTGTACACACACACACACACACACACACACACACACACACACTTTTTCTTTACCCATTCGTCTATGGATGGACACTTGGATTCGTTTCATATCCTGGCTATTGTGAATAATGCTGCAGTAAATATAGGAAAGCTTGAAATCAGGAAGTGTGATGCCTCCCATTTTTTCCCCCGTCGGGATTGCTTTGGCTATTTGGGGTCTTTTTGGTTCCATTTAAATCATAGGATTGCTTTTCCTACTATAAAAAATGGCATTGAATCCTGATAGGGATTGAATCTATGGATGGCCTTGGGTACTGTTGACATTTTAACTATATTAATTCTTCCAATCCATGAATATGGAATGCCTTTCCATTTTTTGTACCTTTTTTGATTTCTTTCATCGTTGTCTTGGAGTTTTCCGAGTATAGCTCTTTCACTGGCTTGGTTAAGTTTATTCGTAAATATTATATTGTTTTTGATGCTATTGTAATGGAATCATTTTCCTTATTTCTTTTTCAGATAATTTAGTGTTAGTATATAGAAATGTTACTGGATTTCATTTGTTACCTTTATATCCTGCCACTTTGCTGCGTTTGTTGATTGGACCTAACAACTTTTGGTGAAATCTGCAGGATTTTCTGCATATAAAATCATGCATGTACAAGTAGGACGACTTGACTTCTTCCTTCCAAATTCAGATTCCTTTTATTTCTTTTTCCTACCTGATTTCTCTGGCAAGGACTTCCAGCACTTTGTTGAAGAGTAGTGGTGAGTGTGGGCGTCCTTGTCTTGTTTCTAATCTTACAGGAAAACTTTCAGCCTTTCACCACTGAGTATGATGTTAGCTGTGGGCTTATCATATATGGCCTTCGTTATTGGTAGGTACATTTTTTCTACACCTAATTCATTAGGAGGTTTTATCATGAACAAATCTTGACTTTTGTCAGATACTGTTTTATGTGTCTGTTGAGATGATCATATGATTTTTTCCTTCATTCTGTTAATACGATGTATCACATTGATTGATTGATCCGCATTTGTTGAGCCGTCCTTGCGTCCCAGGTATCAGTCCCACTTGATCGTGGTAAAAATCCCTTTAATGTGCTGCTGAATTTGGTTCATTAGTATTTGTTGAGAATGTTTGCATCTATATTCACCAGGAATATTGGTCTGTAGTTGTCTTTTCTGGTAATGTCCTTTTCTGGCTTTGGTGTCATGGTAATGCTGGTGGCATAAATGCATCTGGGAATATCCTATACTCTTCAACTTTTTTTTTTTTGGAAGAGTTTGAGGAAAGTTGGTGTTAGTTATTTAAACATTTAGTAAATTCACTAGTGGAGCAATTTGGTCCTGGGCTTTTCTTCATTGGGAGATCTTAAATTACTGACTGAAACTCCTTACTTAGTCTATAACATTTTTTTTTAAGAGAGAGAGAGAATGAGTTGGGGACTGGGACGGGGGCGGGGGGGGGACAGAGAATCTCAAGCAGGCTCCATGCTCAATGTAGAGCCCAACTCAGGGTTTGATCCCACCACTCTAAGATCATGACCTGACCCCAAATCAAGAGCCAGACATTCAACTAACTGAGCCACCCAGGCCACCCAGTCTTTTCATAGTTTCTATTTCTTCTGCATTCCTTTCTTCATAGTTCGCACGTTTCTAAGAATTTTCTCATTTCTTCTAGATTTTCCAGTTTGTTGCCAGTTGTTTATAGTAGCTGCTTACGATCCTTTCAATTGCTGTAGTTTCTTGTGTAATGTTCCCTTTTTCATTTATAATTTTGTTTATTTGGGTCCTGTCTCTTTTTCCTGGGCGAGTATAGCTAAAAGTTTGTCAATTCTGTTTATCTTTCAAAAATCCAGCTTTTAGTTTGGTTAATCTTTTCTATTATTTTCCTGTCTTCTATTTCTTTTATTCTGCTCTCATCTTTATTAGATTACTTTGTTAACTTTGGGCTTGATAGGTTCTTTTTGCATAGTTCCTTAAGGTGTAAGTTAGGTTGTTTATTTGGTATCTTTCTTGCTTCTTAATATAGGCATTTATTGCTATGAACTTCCCTCCTAGAACTGCTTTTGCTGCATCTTATAAATTTTGGTGTGTTGCATTTCCATTTCTGTTTGTCTGAAGATGCTTTTTTATTTTCTCTTTAATATCTTACTTAATCCATAGGTTGTTTGGAGGAGTGTTGTTTAATTTTAATGTAATTGTAATTTTTCCACTTTCCCTTTTGTTATTGATTTCTCATTTCATGCCATAGTGATTACAGAGGATACTTGGTATGAATTCAATATTCTTGAACTTGCTAAGACTTGCCTTTTGGCCTGACATATGGTCTATTATAGAAAATGTACTTGAAAAGAATGTATATTCTCTTTTTGATGGATAGAATGTTCTGTAAGTCTGGTCAGGTCCATTTGGTCTATATTGTTCAAATGTACTGTTTCCTCATTGATTCTCTTTATGGATGATCTATCTATTGTTGAGAGTGGGGTATTAAAATCCCTATCATAGAATTGCTGTTTATTTCTCCTTTTACCTCTGTTAGTTTTTGCTTAAATGTTTAAGTGCTCTCCTATTGGGCCCATGTATATTTACAATTGATACCTTCTTGATAGATTGACAACTTTATTATTAAATAATTATCTTCTTTGTCTTCCTTTGCTACTTTTAATGAATTTATTTTTTAAAGTTATTTACTTAATTTGAGAGAGAGAGAGAGCATGTGCATGTGCATGAGCAGGGGAGGGGCAGAGAGAGAGAGATAGAGAATCTCAAGCAGGTTCTGCACTGGCAGCGTGTAAGCATAACCATGAGATCATGACCTAAGCCAAAACCAAGAGTCATGCACTTAAATAATGAAGCCACGCAGACGCCCCTTGCTACTTTTAATTTAAAGTCTAATTTGTCTGATGTAAGTATAGCTACCCTTTGCCTATTGTTTTTTGTTACCATTTGCTTGAAGTGTTTTTTCCCATCTTTTCACTCTCAGTCTCCATGTGTCTTTCAGGCTAAATGAATCTTTTGTACGCAGCAATATCATTGGATCTTGAGTTTTTATTCATTCAGCCATTGCTATGTCTTTTGATTGATAAACTTAAACTGTTTACATTTGAAGTAATTATTGCTAAGTAAAGACTATTGCCATTTTGTTCATTGTTTCCCTGTTGTTTTGTAGATCCATTGTCTTGTTTCTTATTCTGCTGTCTTTATTTTTGTGTATTGATGTCTTTTGGAATTAGTGTGGTTTGACTTCCTCATCGTGTTATTTTTGCAGTTCCTACAGATCTTTCCCTTGTGGTTACCATGAGACTTCTACAAATATTTTCACATTATAACACCCTGGTTTAACTTAATAACTTCAATGGCATTCCAATGCTTTTCATGTCTCCTCCTCCTCTTCACCTTTTAGGTTATTGATGTTTCAATTTACTTATATTTTATATAAGTAACTTTTAAACTAGAGTTGTAAGTGAATTATGTGCCATCACCACCATATTATAGAACCTAACATTGACTGTATATTTGCCATTACCGGTGAGTTCTACCCTGCCTCCTTATGTTTTTATGATGTCCTTTAGCATCCTCTGTTTCCACTCAAAGGACTCTTTAGAATTTCTTGTAAGGCACGTCTAGTGGCAATAGGTTCCCTCAGCGTTCATGGTTGTTGCTGTTCAGGAAGAGGTATCCCTCTTTCATTTCTGAAGGATGGCTTTGCTAGGTATAGAGTTCTTGGTTGACAGTTTTTTCTTTCCATATTTTGTAGGTCTCATCCCATGCCATTCTGAAATCTTTCTGTTGCAACATTCACTGATCGTCTCATGTGAGTTCCCTTGTCTGTCGCTTTTCTCTTTTGCTGGTTTCAAGTTCTTTGTTTTTTGAAAATTTAGTCATAACATACCTTGGTGTAGCCCTATTCAGATTTAGCCCATTTGGGATCCTTGGGGCCTCTTGGATCTGGATATCTATTTCTCTCCTCAGGTTTGAGAAGCCTTCAGCCATAATTGCTTTTTTTTTTTTAAGTTTATTTATTTTGAGCGAGAGAGAGGCAGAGAGAATCCCAAGTGGGCTCTGCACCATCAGCACGGAGCCCCATGTGGGGCTCAAACACCCAAACCATGAGATCATGACCTGAGTCGAAGTCAAATGCTTAACTGAAGGAGCAACCCAGGCACCCCAGCCATTATTGCTTTAAATATACTTTCTGTCCCTTTTTCTTTCTCTTCTCCTTCTGGAATTTCCATAATATGAATATTATTTCTTTTCATTGTGTCCCATAAGTCCAGTGGGCTTTCTTCACTCTTTTTTATTCCTTTTTTGCTCCTCTGCCTGGCTAATTTCCAGTGTCCTATCTTCCAGGTCACAAATTCTTTCTTCTGCATAGCAGAGTCTGCTTTGAAGCTGTCTACTGAGTTCTTCAGCTCAGGTACTGTATTTTTCAGCTCTAGGGTTTTTGTTTGTGTTTTTTTGGTGGTTTCTACTTCCTGGTTGAAATTCTTTATTTATTTTTCATGCATTATGTTCCTAATTTCATTTAATTGTCCTTCTGTGTGTTCTTGTAGTTCACCAAATCTCTTTAACAGCATTATTCTGAGTTCTCTGACAGTACATAAATCTCTATTTCTTTAGGGTTAATTATTAGGACTTTATTAGTGTGTGTTTGTGTGTGTGTGGTGTGATGTTTACCTAATTTTTTGTTATCCTTGATTTCTTACATTGGTATCTTTGTATTAGAGTAAGTGGTCTCCTCTTCCAGGCTTTTCAGTTTTGTTCTGGTAAAGGTGTGTTTTTTTTTTTTAAATTTTATTTATTTGTTTTGAAAGAGGGAGAAAGAGAATGAGTGGAGGAGGGGCAGAGAGAGAGCGGGACAGAGGATCTGAAGCGGGCTCCATGCCAACAGCAGCGAGCCCAATGTGGGGCTTGGCCTCATGAACCATGAGATCGTGACCTGAGCTAAAGTTGGATACTGAATCGACTGAGCCCCCCAGGGACCCCGGGCAGAGGCAGTTTTTCACCAGGCAGCTCAGTTTGGGTTTCTGGATACGTCTGCTGGCAGCATCTTTGGGCCAGAGGGCCTGCTAGTGAGGGCTACTTTGGGGCAAGGCAACTGTTCAAGCTCTGAAGTTGGAGGTGGGGGATGGGCCACTAGCGGAGAAGGGCAGGTTCTACCCATCCCCGCCCACGTCCTACACCCAGCAGTAGGGGGCGGCGGGGCTGTGAATTCACTTCCCTTCCCTGGCAGGGCAGCAGGAGGGGACCCAGGGCCTGCTTGGCTTGGTGTCTGGGGACCCACATTACAAGCAAGAGCGTGCACTGAGTGTCCGACGGTCAGGTCAGCCTCCAGGCTCAGCCCTAGTCAGCTCTGAGCTGCCCACCCTCAGAGCAAAGCCAGTGGCCCTGTTCGACCAGGGGGTCCGTGACCTGGGTCAGCTTGACTAAAGATGGCTAAGAGCCTGTATGGCTGTGCGGCTGCTTTTCTTGCTGCCTTCAGACAGAGGACGAATTCGGGGCTCCACTTGTCACAGAGAACGGTGTCAGCCTGCCAGACTGGCAGCCTCACCAGGGCCCACGGGACACTGAGTGGCCCACCCACAGAGCTGCTCACGGTGGCACCAGGAGAGAGAGCACCGCCCACTGCTCGTCCTTCCTGCAGGGCTGGCCGGAGGCTGACCTGACCGATACTCCGTGCACGCTCTCGCTTGTGACGTGGGGCCCCAGGCAGCAAGCTGATTGGGCCCTGAGTTCCCTCCTGCGGCCCTGCCAGGGAAGGGAAGCGAATTCCCAGCCTCCCCGGCCCCCTGCTGAGTGGAGGCCCCTGGCCCAGCTGGGTAGAGCCCGACCAGAGAACGCAGGCCCCCGGGCCCATCTCACAGCCTTACTTGGGCAGGAAACCACATCTCAGCGGCTGACCTGCCCATGGAATGTTGCTGGGCTACACAGAAGCTTCCAGGAGTTCTTGCCAGCTTTTCCTGTTGGATGGGGTGGAGGCCACGCCCCACAGCAGGTGGGGCCTGGGCAGAGCAAAGCCCGGACCAGCACACCTCCTCCTACGAAGACCCAGACCAGGCAGAGCCGCCTCCCACCGAGCCCCCCCCCCCCCCTCCCGTTCACACCGCACCGCAGACTGGCTTCCGTGGGCGGCCAAGCCGCAGGCTGGGGCACCCACTCAGGCTCCGCAAGCCTGGACTTGTCCACCCAAGTCTGCGCGCTGGTTGTCGTGAGCCCCTTCCCCTTCTCAGACACAGCCGGCCTCTTAACTGTGGACCCTGCAGACCCCCTTGAGGTCCCGGGGCTGCACGACCAGAGTAGAGGGAGGGGCCACAGGCTGGAGGGGGGGGGGCAGATTCCTCGCAGCCCTGGCTGGGGGAGGGGCAGTGCAGTGGGTGTGTAGACACCTCCCTACCTTCCAGGGCGGTCTGTCTTCCTCTCCTTGGCACGGGGGTGCCTCTGTCTCCCCTACCCCCCACCACGTGCTAGGACTCTCTCGGCGCCGTCTTATCCACGAATAGTGACTAGTTCTTCTCGTGAGGAGGTGCAGTGTCACAAATGATCTATGGTGATGTCATTCCCCCACGTAACAGATTTGATGAAATTGTAGTGAATCTTCTTAACGGCCTAGGAGAACCCGGTAAGAAATTAGTTACTCGGGGAAAGTGTATACAACTAGATACTCGTCTAAAATGCCATTAAATGGCTGGGAATGAAATAATACATTCAAGAACTGTAAAATATTAGGTATCTGATAACAAACGGCCTGCTCTTTGAAGGTACCTACATACAGTCTGGTCAAAAACAAACAAACAAACGAAACAAAAACAAAAACAAAAACAAAAACACCCCACCACCGCAGCCCCCTTGAAGCAGAAATGCGCCTCTACAATAATGGTGCCCCCCACATGCCCTGCGCGGGGGACAGAGGCAGCTTTATTCAGATACTCCCAGGCTGCCTTCCAGACCTTTTATATCAGCTTCTGTGAGTGCTGCAGGTGGCAGGGTCTCTAAAACCCCCCGGCTGGATGCCACAACGAGACATGTGGATTCCATAGTGGCGCACGTGAACAGAGCTACTCGCCGGCGTCTCTGTGGACAAGGAAACCTTGTAATCATATGTCACTGAGCCGTGTGGCATTATTGTGGTAAAACTAAGATGCTGGACAAGATTTTCTTTTTTTAAATTTTTATTATTTATTTTTGAGAAAGAGTGTGAGCAGAGGAGGGACAGAGAGAGAGAGTTGGCAGTGCAGAGCCCAAAGTCGGGCTCGAACTCATGAAGTTATGACATCACGACCTGAGCCGAAATCAAGAGTTAGATGCTAAACTCACTGAGCCACCCAGGTGCCCGTTACATAACATTGCATAAGTGATTTGGGACCTGTCTTTAATTGATCTTTTTCAGAAATTTTTACTTTTTCTTATCGGATCACTAAGTTCTATTTTATGACACCACAGGAGAATCATTTGAATGACTAATAATAGTGCCTAAAATATCAAACATTGATTGTTTGGGCTTCCCAGAGCACAGGCGTCTCTTGATGGTGGAGGTTTAAAAAACTTATGTGAGATTTATTCCTCTGGCCCACTGGCATGCTTCAAAGGTCTATTTTCCTCTGCTATTAATATATTGAAATAGGGAAAAAAAACAGCTCAAAATAACATTCTCTTTGTGAATAATAATTTATTCTCAGTGAGTGGAAAAGAAAACTGGCTTGATTAATTTTATTTGTGACTCTCAGGAGAGGCACACTGATAAACTAAACCTTCAGGAGCTTACGCTTTCCTCTCCACTTGTTTAAGGTATTTGTGAAAAGTGGGCTTGCCTGCCACCTTAAAGGTGACTCACACAGAAAAAAATAAATCACAATATTTAAAAAAGCTGCAGCTTATTTTTTAAAATGAGAGTGTTGTCATCAGAAAGCTTCAGAAAAAAAATACTGAGTTTTTTCACTTGTTGGGTGCCTATCTTTCTAACAGATTTCTTAATTATTTTTAGTGGCACAATATTCTACAGACAGTGAAAATGTAATCGTTTCTACCATTTCTCTATGTTTCTTTACCATTCTTATTTTTTAAAAAATTTTAACACTTTTATTTATTTTTGAGAGACAGAGCATGAGCAGGGGAGGGGCAGAGAGAAAGAGAAGGAGACAGAGCACAGCGCCTGACATGGGGCTCGAACTCATGAACCATGAAATCATGACCTGAGCTGAAGTCGGAAGCTTAACTGACTGAGCCACCCAAGTGCCTTTACTATTTGTATTTTAAATATTTTTTCTTATTATTACCATGGGCATCATTTCATGCATATGTCTTATATTAAAAAAAATCATTTCCTCACAGTATGGCCAGGAGTAGAATTACTCCCTTACTTTCTCCACACCTAAGCCTTACAGCCCTCTCCCCCCCTTCTCCCTCCTGCCACACGGAGGGGTGTCTCCCTCATCAAACCCCACCCGCATCCCCAGTACTCCGGAGTCTTCTTTTCTTTCTCACCTCAGCTTGCTCCTTTTACTATCTCCAGTCTCTTCTAAATTACCTACATCCCTTCTACTACATACTGCTTATTGGCATTCAAAGATTCCAGTGTCCCCAACATCTTAAAACATTTTTTTCCTTTAATTTTTCTCTGCAGATGAATGCCAGCTAATAGATGTAGAAGGAACGGAAGAATTAGAAACATTGCCATTTTGCAGTTAGCCTATCAACCTCTCTGTAATCATTGATTCGGGCAAGGCTTATCAATGAATGCCAGAACCATTGGGTGAAAGACTTATTGAGAACAAAAATATTTGCATAGTGCCAAATTAGCACTCCTGAGAGTACTTGCTAACTGTCAGGGTAAAAAGTACTTGTCTTTCTAAAGGAGAAATCGCATTGGATATTCAAGTAGCCACTTTAGCACAACCAATGACATGACAGCCTGACATTAAGTGCTGTCCAACACCACGCACTGGAATGTATGTCTTCACAGACATATTCCAGGCACTGTGATGTGTACAGAGTAATGTATGCATTTGACTAACTCCTGGTTAACAGAGAAAAACTAGGGATAGGGGATAGGAAAGAGTCCCGTGAGGAAAGAATCACACAAATCTAGAATGCAGGACAATTCCGTAAGTCTTGTTGAATTCTCTAAAAAGTCAATGTGACACACACCTAAAAGAGATGGGGGGATGGCTGTTCTACATTAAAAGAGACTGATGGGGTGGCTGGGGGGCTCAGTCAAACAGAACATTTGCTCCCCAATCCAACCCCACTCTTCAGCTCAAGTCATGACCTCAGCGTTCATGGGTTCGCGCCCCATGTCGGGCTCTGTGCTTAACGCTTGCTCAGAGCCTGGAACCTGCTTCGGAGTCTGTCTTCTTCTCTCTCGGCCCCTCCTCTGATCACACTCTGTCTCTCAAAAGTAAATAAATGTAAAATAAATAAATAAATAAAACAAAAGAGACTGAAGAAAAATGATAATCAAAAGCAATGCTGCACCCTGACCAGGTCCTGGTTTGGAATACTCGCTCTAAAAGAGCATTCAGAGACAATTAGAGAAATGTGATTATGGATTAAAATTTAGAATTTATCAGGTTTTTCTTTTTTTGCAATTTCATTGTTGTGGTTATATTGTGGTTATACAGGAGAATTTGTCTATTCTTAGCCTATGAAGATGTAAACATTTCAAGATGAAGTGTCGTGATACCTGTCATTTACTTTCAAATTATCTGGCATGATATCTATGTATATTGCCTGTATCTATAAAAACAAAGCAAACGCATCAAATTATTTATCGTGAGAGGGAAAGCAGGTTCAGTAAAACCTTGGATTGTGAGTAACTTGTTCTGCGAGTGGTCTGCAAGAGAAGCAAACATTTCTAATAAGTTTTAACTTGATAAACGAACGATGCCTTGCAATGTGAGTAGTTCGTGACCCCGAATGTCACAGGATCACACCTGAGCCAACGGCTCTTGAAATTCGCGTCGACATACGAGCGCTTGGGATTGCAAGAATGTTTCCGGAACGAATTCTGCTCGCCAACCAAGGCTCTACTGTACTTGTACTTTTCTTTCAGGTTTTCTGTAAGTTTAAACACTTTCATAAACCTTTCTGTATGTTCACTTTTCATACTTTGCGTGTTTAGACACTGTTTTGGGGGGGAAGGAGAGTACAGCCTTTCCAAGAAGAAGTAGTCTCTGACCCTGTTTCTTCTACATCTGCTGATCCCTTCTGTGCTTCCCTCTATGTCCAGTCTGGAAAGAGTTGCGTCCGATTTTTGTCCGTGCTCCCTCCCCTCGCCTGCTCTGTACACCCCCTAAGATTCTCTCCTTGCTCTGCCAGGCCACTCACAGGACTCCATGTGTCCTCCTGGGGGAAAGCTGTCCCTTTCGAGGTTTGAGACCGTATCTTTGAGGGTGACAGTTTCCTCCTAGCTTACTCACTCATCCTTCCAGTGTGGATTACTGGGTCCTTCTATGTTGTTTTGACAGCAGAGCATTGGAGTCCTTCGGTTCGAGCTTCTGCCTCTTTCCACACCCTCTGTCGCTGATCTGAACACACCTGTCAAATACCTTCGAGCCCCTGATGGTGTTCAGGTTTCCTGCCTAGTGATCACTTCCTCTGATCTCTAGATCAAAGCTGTATGTGTGACTTTCACCTAATGTCTTACTCACATGTCTCAGAAACAATCTTCGGGGCGACAAGCCCCCTAAACAGAACATTTGCTCCCCAGTCCAACCCCACCCCAAACCTGTGTGCTCCTGCTCTTCCCGAATCCATATGTAGCTCCGTCTGGAGATTTGTTTTCAGTTTCTTGCCCTTTTTCTGCCCCTCTAATCAGTTTATCAGCAGGGGCTTTTGACTCTTTACACTATCTTTACACTAGATCTTGCATGAGTGCACAGAACTCTTTTCTCTGTCCTGCCTACTGTCCCCCTCTCTCCCCCCCACTGAAGTCCCCCTAGCACAACCTACAACTATTTCTTGCCACACTATTGGGACAATCTTGTAACCGATACACAGACTTCCATTCCTGCCTCTCTCCCATCCCCTTGCCAGATAGCAGCCAAAGTGATCCTGTTCCAATATAAATTGTTTCATTCACGGCCCTGGATATGTCTCTCAAATCACAGTCTGAGCAAAATCCAAATGCCCTACTGTGTTCTGGAAGGAACTGCATGATTCCATGATGTGGCCATTTTATTTTTTAACCTCAGTCACCACACTGCCTGCCCTGTGACAGTGCCCAGCCCCACCCCTGCACCTGCTCTCTGCTTTGCCCGGGATGCTTCTTCCGCTCTTTCTGAGAGGACAGAGACCTCCGGAGAGCAGAAGGGCAGAGCTTGCTCGAGTTTGATGTTCGGTACAATCACAGACCATAAAATCGGGCCTCGTGACCCTTTGGACTTTTTGGGTTTGTCCAGTTTTTTCTCATCCTTGAAGTCAAGTTACATTTTATCTCCTTAGAGAGAAGGTCCTGCCACACTACTTGCCTCTATTCTCTATTTTGACTACTTGTTTCTTTCCATTACAATTTCTAGGGGTTTTGTTTCTTCATTTGCTCAACCTTTGTCTGTCGTTCCCACTGGAACGTGACCCCTCTGAGCACTGGAGCAGGCTTCCTGGATCCCTGAGTCCTGACATCTAAAACAGGCTGGTGCATAGTGCTGTTAAATTAACTAAACAGAGAGGCCATTAGAGTGTGGTTCTAACGCCTTACCAGCCCGTGTGAGCAAACAAAAAATTAAGCCTGTAAATGCCTCATGGTTGAGAAGTCAAAACAATCACCAACAGCCAAACAGTCTTTCCCAAATACAGTAATGGCTTACCTAGTACCCAAATGAAATCCTTTCTTTGCCTTTACCTCTTGGTGCATGAAAGTTTTTTCTCTGCCTGTTTATGGTGGAATGTTTCTGACCACTTCCAGGTTGGTGCTGCCTAACTTAAGGAGATTTGTTTCTCAGATAAACCCTGAAACTTTTTAATATGCCCCAGTTTAACGTCAACAATAGGTACTCAATGAATGCCTTTGAATAGAAGGATAAATGATGGATTCTCTTTGAGCCCAGACACTGAGGTGTAAAGAGTACCAAGAGTTTAAAGTTGAGGTAAATATTCTTTGAAATTTAAAAAAAAATCCTGAAAATGATTTAAAATCCAGGCAGCTGATAAAAGTCTGTTTTTGACAGCAGCCACCAGATGGAGCACTGAGACAAGTTTTGTTAGAAAAGAAATACTCAGAATTATTTGGTATTCAAGATCGCTGGATCTTTTCTGTAAATACGCCAAGTTTCCTTCAGAACAATTTTCTCCTGATTATGTAACCATGTCTGGTTTATTAAAGCCAAAATTACAAAGTTAAATTAAACCCACCAAATTTAAAACATTGATATAATCCTAAAATAATTCTGACTTGTAACAACTCCAGCAATTATATTAATCTTCTGTATTCGTTCAAATTTGATATATGTTTGGAAATATATTGTGAGAAAACTTAAATGTTAATTCTATACTTACATCTACATGATTAAAACATAGGATTTTAATTTATCAGTAACTTTATTTGGATGTTATTTTTTGTACAATCTCAAACATCTGGATTTCTCCAAATATAATAAATTTAAACACAACCTCCTTTTAATTCTGTTACGTGACTGTTGATAGACCTGGGCGATTAACTACAAGATAAACTAGCCTTTTAGTAACTGATAGACGAAACCAAGTGAGTAACATTATTCTCCACATTATTCTCTCCTTTTTTGGAGAAGAATTTTCCTTGTAGGTCTGGAGGCCGGCAGCTCAGAGTTGATGCAGTGGCTGTGTGACATCGTGAATGTTCCAGATTCCTTAAACTCTTTCTTCCACCATCCATATCACACACTGTCTTACCACTTCATCCTCTCAACGTGGCTGCCCCAAACCTAGCCTCTTTTCTGAATTCCCTTCAGGGAGGAAGACAAGAAATAAAGAATGAGGCCATATTCATAGAAAAAGCCACAATTTTCCTGGAGATCTCCAATGGGTTTGCACGTACTTCCGGGGACCGTTTCCCATGGTGCTCTTAGCCACAAGGGAGCCTGGCAATGAGCATACTGTGGCTGTACACACTTTTGCCTGGAATACAATCAGTGCTGTGAGAAAGAAAGAGGGAACTGATATGTGGCGGCAGCTATAATCCTCTGCCTTGTTCATATGTGACTGAGCATCGTACCAGACACTAGGGACACAGAGATGGTGAAACCTGGTTCTTTGCTTCTGGTGTGCTCTGGCGGAATACACGAAACAATCAAGACACAGTGAACTGCATCACGCAACCAGTAATTCGTGTGTATATTGTCCCCGCCTAAGAGTTTTACAAGCATCCTTCTTTGTTTCCATATGACATCCCTATGCAGACAGTTTTAGAAAGCATAAAACTGAGGCTTAAGAAGTTAGAATACATCACCGAAGGATACACAGGTGGTTAGACCCTGGGACCATTTGCCTCTAGATCGGCACAACTGATACTCAGGGACGGCCCAAGCGAGCCTTCAGCCCCACCTGGAAATCCGTTCGTGTGATCACAGTCATCCTCTTCAGTTGGCCTCAGGGGATTTTCTACACCTTTCCTAACCCCGCACTCTGTGCTGGCACTGCTGATCAGATGCAGCACCAGCGGACATCATTCCTGCTCTCTAGGGTCATGGTCAGAGTTCAGCAGATTCCTACATTTAAAAACTGATAATCACAATCACAAAAGGGCTACACGTAAGGAGGCTAGCTCTGTTCGCAGCAAACAAACAGATCCGGGTCCACCCCCTCACCCCTTTCTACCTGTAACTGACGGTCTTTCCTCTAATTTTCATTAAATGATGGCAGTTAAGTAGAAATTCTTTCAATGTCTTACTCTTCCACAGGGCCCTTGCCGTCCAGCTTTGGTGCCATTGTGGACGCCGTTTCTTTTTCCTGACGATGAAATCGGTGCCCATCTCCATCATGGAACACTCTCATCCATTATTCTTGCTCCAGTCTCCTCCTTCTCCTTTGCTGGTTCTCTCTCTCCACAGTCGAGGCACACTCAAGTTTTCACTCATTTTGAGTGGGAGACGAATGTGGGTGAGGACTCAATGATTCAGTCAACCGATACCATGGATGGAGTACTTACTCTGTGTTGCAGGTTCTATTCCGGGTACTAGGAATACACTCATGGACCAGACAGATACGGACTTAATACATCTGGAACTTACATGCTAGATGAGGAAGATATACAGAAGACAAGCAAAGAAGAAATCAATAACAAGATAATTTTTGGTGAATATTACAAGGGAAGTATCACCAGATGATGTGATTTTTGTGCATATGTATGCCTGCAGTATACAGGTTGGTAGATATGCGTCTGAATATACAAGTATGCATGTGTATGAATCTTGTACTTTTACATTGGACCTGATAATGTATGAGTTTTTCATTTGTTTGATTTTTGCGTCTGATTGGACATCCAACTACATTTTCCTCATAAGGACTGAGTGCCCCAGACACATTCCTTAGCAGGGCAGAGAGAGAATCTGAAAGTCAGGCAGTGGGTTTCTCTGGCCAGGACAGAGAAGGACCTGGGTCTCTGGCAAGTGACAGAGGTACTCTCCTCCATCAGAAATGCTCCTAAAAAAGGCAGGTTACCTTGCGTACTTCCTGGTAGATTCCTGGTTCATTTCCCTCTTCTGCCTCTCTTGATGCAGATGAAGCCATAGATTCTGTTTGGTCAAAAAGAGAGTCAATTTCTAGACACCTGGGTAGCTCCGTTGGTTAGGTGTCTGACTCTTGCTTTTGGCTCAGGTCATGATCTCATGGTTTGTGGGTTCAAGCCCGATGTTAGTCTCTGCACTGACAGTGTGGAGCCTGCTTGGGATTCTCTCTCTCCTTTTCTCTCTGCCCCTCCCCCACTCGCACTTTCTCTAAAAATAAATAGTTGATGAATAGATAGACAGAGTCGATTGGACCCGGAGGTGACCGGCAGCAGAAGAGAGGTGGCCACTGCTCCCCACTCTACGTTCCGCCCTAGCAAATGCTGGGTGAGACTAATCCGCGTCTTCAGTGTTCACCCTGTCTGATTCTGAATCTATAAACTATCACTGCACCTCATCAGCTTGTCTCCATGTAGGTCCCTGTTGAGCTGTGTATCTTTGCCATGTCATCTCTCTTTATTAATCATGTCCTCCTTTTCCTTGTGAGTCATGGCTCCTGTTACTGTCCAAATACCTGCAGGTTCTTTTTATGGGGACTTTCAGTCTCTCTGGAGTTTTACTGAAGGTAAAAAGGAAACTTTTTATCCTCTTGGTGACCTCTGTGTAATTCCTGCACTGTCTGATTTTTTTCTTATTTTAGCCAATAAAGGCAGCAGAATCGATATCCTGTCCAGTCCTGCTTTTATTCCTGGAGGCATTTTGAGGAGATAGCTTTCCCTGTTCTGCTGCATTTGCCATGAGCAAGCCAGGAGAAGGCTGCTGGCCAGACCGCCGTGGGAAGCTGTGATGAAACCGTTGATGGAGATCCTTCACCTGTTCCTGACAGATGTCATCTTCTGTCATGGTTGGGGATGTCTCATAGGGCCCCAAAGCATCCTGCCAAGACTGTCCCTTCTGGCCAGAAGGCACCTAATTACCATATTTTCCTGAAATTCTTCACATCTTCATGCACATCTTCTATCTTCCTTCTAGGTCACTTAATTTATTAATAAGAACAATTTTATTTTATTTTTTTTAATGCTTATTTATTATTGAGACAGAGAGAAACAGAGCATGAATGGGGGAGGGACAGAGGGAGAGGGAGTCACAGAATCTGAAGCAGGCTTCAGGCCCTGAGCTGTCAGCACAGAGCTCAACACAGAGCTCGGACCCGTGAGATCCTGACCCAAGCCAAAGTCAGTCACGTAACCATAAGAATGATTTTAAGGTTCCTATCTGACAGTTCCAACATGTGGGCTGATTTCTGTGGTTTCTGATCCATCTATTGCTTTTTCTCTTGTCAATGAGTCTTCTTTTTCTTTGCCTTTTTTTTTTTTTGGTTATGCATTGTAATTTGTAAAGGAATATCAGATATTGTGTTTTGTAAAAAAAAAAAAGGACAATTTGCACTTGGAAATGGGCATGTCTCTTCTCTGTCAGTCATTAATATGAAGGTTGGAGTCAACGTGGTCTGCAACTGGGCTGGGTTTGGGATTTGTTGGAGTTTGTCACCTTCAGTGTGCCATGGATTCCCAATTTCTCCAGCGGCGCACTGCTGCTCAGTCGCTGCTAAGCGTGGCGCCTGAGTGCCGGAGGCTTGTTCTCACCTGCTGCAGAGTCTCAGCATTACCCAGGACAGTGCCCCTGAACCGCACTCTTGTGTATCCCCAAAGGATAGACTACCGAGGCGGGTGACGGGTGCAATGCGGAGAGTAGCGGTGGGGTTTTCCTGGGTCTCTTCTTCCACCTCGTTTTAAGGCAGGCCTCTGCACCTGGGCCTCCCGGGTGGCTCTTTCCCAGCCTCTGGCTTTCCTCCTGCACTGGCCACCCTCTGCCTTGTACTGCAGGGGCATCTGGGGCTGGGGCCAGTCTGCTCCTCCCCTCCCCAACAACACACTTCTGCTTTGTGGCAGTAGGGAGTCTCTGGGCCCTCGCACAGCTACAGACAGGGATTTACTCCACTGCGCCCAGGTGACGGGGCCTTCACTTGAGCACAGGTACTGGGAATGTGTCTTGCCCGTCAGCAGCAGTATTTGGCATTTCATTCCTCGCTTCTCCCAGAGGTCATGTTCCTAAACATGTAAGTTGGATGGGGGGTTTTCCTGGAAGACAGCTTTCTTTCCTTTACAAACTGGTCCAGGAAGGAGGAGAGGTCCCACGCCTATGCTCCAATAGGGTGGCTCTCTCAGGTCTGTTGGGCTCTCACATTCTCCTGTGGATCCTCCCCTCCATGCCGCCCCCATGCATGCTGGTGAAAAAGGGAACAAAGTGAGTGGGTAGTGTTGGCCTCAGCCTACTGAGAGTGATGCATGGGCTAGAAATGTGCCAGGCACTCTCCTGGGCCCACACTGCTCCTGGCAAGCCCCCACAGGCATTTCCCTGAAATGCTGTGACTGGACTGGCCCTTGCTGTCTTACTTTGAAGGCAGGATGTGCCTCAGCAACAACCATCAGGAGACTTTGAAAAAAAAAAAAGGATCTATTACTCACGAGTCCTAAGGGTACATAACAAACCACACGTGATGAGGCCACATGATGAGGCCACGTGATGAGGTCACATGTAGACAAAGGGAGGGACACAGCCCTGGGACTCTGCCTTTATCGAGTCAAGGATGGGGTGCCAAGGACCTCACAGATTTACTCTTTGCCGGCAAACCTAAAGCATAAGAATGGGAATTAGGGCACAGGAAGGGAAAAGCCAGATCGCACTCAGTTTTGTGGGGGGCTTTCTAAGAGGAGAACTTCATGGATGGGACAGCCTGGTTTCCTACCTAGGTGTTTAGGGAGTAGCTGTCTCGTACAGCTGGGCGATGTTTATTCTAGATGGAGGTCTTTGAAATGGATGCCCCAGTGCCAGAGTCTAGCTCCAGCAGGTCCAGGGGTCCCAGAAAGGATGGACAGTGTCAGCGCAAGAGAGTGATGAGAGAGCCACATGTTTCTTTCTTGATCATCAGGCAGGCATCTCTGCTCTGTCTGCTTTGGTGTCTCTTTTTATTGATCAGGCAATAACATGACATCAGAAAATAGGAATTGTTTACAGTGACTAATTCTTAGTGATAAAATTTTTTAAACATTGGAAGTGATGACATTAGAAAAATAGAAATTTTTTATAAAGACTGATTTTTTATGATAAGATGCTTTAATCATTGAAAGTATACAGAGAACTATCTCATTCATTTTTGCATAGTCCCCAAGATTAAGAAAGTGACAAACCTATCTCATTTAATATGGGTTGGTTTTTGCCAATAATTATGACTTTGTTTTTGATTAATAAATTACAGCCAAGTCGTGTAACGCACTTACAGTGAGGTTGAGCAAATCCCACAATCAGGAACATAACAGGATGTCTTCAGCAAAAAACAGGATGACATACATATCATTTAAGCCAGTGAAGCTAAGATTAAAACATAGGTCAAGCTGTACACAGATAGGCCAGGAGCCATTTTATTAGGCTCACAAACCACAAGAAGAATGCTTGCTAACAAGTTGTTTGAGAAGGCCCTTTCTTTGATGCAAGCACAATGGGGGCGCTATGTGTGTTAACCTTCGACCTGGGTTTCCCACATCCTTATCCATCCTCATAACCGAAGTCAGCACAAGGTAGAATGTAGACCTTGGGAAGGCACTATGTTCTGTCCTTGCCTTCCACTTCTAATCACCAGTTTAGTCTCCAATTCTCTCTAGACCCAACTCAAATGAACTATGTTTTTGACCTTGTATTTATTTCTTATCTCCAAATTAGGCTCCTTTTCTCTGGGCCAGACTCAGATGCAATTTTTGTGTTTTTAACCCCTTTAAGTCTATGTTTTGGGTCTGCAAGTCTCATTAGAAGAGCCTTTTGTCAAACATCTATAGTGTTTTGATCTAAAATCTCTTATGCATGGACAGGAAAATCTTTTTTTCTTATGGGGTAACTGTGTGGGGAATATCGGTCAAATCTGGAACGCTGTAAGGCCTAAATATTGACAACAGGCTTATTTTCAACATGAGCAGCAGTAGTAGAAGGAGATACCAGTTTTGCCTCTCATGGCAGGAGCTGTGCAAACGTCTGCCATTTCCTCACTGTGGCTGTGTCATCCAGCAAGGCTGATGTGGCTCCCAGCACCCCAACAATCACAGGCATACTGTCAGGCACTTAGACTACAGTAAGAAAAAGAAAACCTTGATATCAGGTACTTACACTCGACAGTGCACACTCCTTTGTGCCCCAGCTCTCGAGGACCTAAGACCATCAGAGTACCCCATACTCAGCCATGAAGAGGTTGTAAACATTTCAGTTGTGTTGTTCTGATGTATTTTTATGACTGGTTTATTTTCCTCTGTGTTCTCCCAACGATGAAGTAGACTGTTGTGTCCTAACTCTCTCTGTTATGCACTAACATCTCTCTTTGATGGGCTCTAATAAATTAGGAGTTTGTAACTTATCTGGCTCTTTCTTAATGTTAGGTGGGGAGACATTCTCTTATGAGTTACTCCAACCTAAATAGATGTAAATACACACATATGTTTGATATTATGAGTACGTGATATGCCACTTTGAGAATTTTGATTCATGGCAAAATTGAATTGAAAGTTCAGAGTTCCCATACATTCTCTGCCTCCACATATGCACAGACACTGCTAAAGTATCCTCTAAAGCGGCTGTACCATTTTGTATTCTCAGCAGCAGTGGATGAGAGTTCTTGGTGCTTTACATGTTCTCCAGCATTTGGTGTTATTGATGTTTTGGATTTTAGGCATTCTAATAGGTATGGAGAGGTATCTGATTTTTGTTTTAATTTGCAATTCCTTAAATGTTTATCATCCTTGGAAGGATGTCTTTTGTTCAGTTTTTAAATTGAGTTGTTCATTTTTCTATTGATTAGAGTTATTTGTAAATAATCTCTGCACCCAACGTGGGTCTTGAACTCATGACCTGAGCCAAAGTTGAATACTTAACTGACTGAGCCACCCAGGTGCCCCAATTATCATTTCTTTCTTGTGGGAACAATTGAGTTGTAGATTCTTAGCAACTCTGAAGTTTATAAAATAGTATTGTTAATGATAATCACTATGCTGTGCATTAGATCTTTAGGACTTGGTTATCTACAAGTTACAACTTTGTACCCTCAAACAGTATTTCTCCATGTCCCAGTCACTCCCCACCTCCAACCCCTGGTCTTTGGTAACCACAATTCGACTTCTATTTCTACATAAATAATCATGTCAGCTGTAAAGAAGAACTGTTTCCTTCCTTCCTTCCTTTCTTCCTTCCTTCCTTCCTTCTTCCTTCCTTCCTTCCTTCCTTCCTTCCTTCCTTCCTTCCTTCTTCCTTCCTTCCTTCCTATGCCTTTTAGTTCCTTTTCTTGTCTCATTGCATTAGCTAGGACTTCTCATAAGATGTTGAAAAGAAGTAGTGAGAGAGATGTCTTTCTTTGTTCCTGATTTTAGTGGGAAGGCTGCTAGCTTCTCACCATTAAGTATAGTAGTACAGGTTTTCTGTAGATGTTCTTTATCAAGTTGAGGAAGTTCCTCTCTATTCCTTGTTTGCTAAGATGAATATTTTTTAAACAAGCATTCTCACCCCTGGTGTCATGAAAGTGATGATCTAGGCAGGTGTAAAGAAAATTGCAAATTAGAAGTTTGATTTTCTATTCGAAGTTATACTTTGCTGACTGTGTTATGCGATATCTTTTAGAAATCTCTTTCTTTGATAACATGGAGCTAAACTATGGTCAAGAGCAGCTTTTTCAAATCTGGGTTGTGGGGAGTAGTAGGGGTAGTGAAGAACGGAAACATGTAAAAAATGAGATTTTGTTTCTCATGTCATGCCACTAACATTTTCTACACAGGGAATCAAAACTCAAGTAAGAAAATCTAATCAAGTAAGAAATCAAGTAAGAATCAAGAATCAAGTAAGAAAATCTAAATGAAAAATTCTTCCCCCGTCAAGCAAAGAAATGAAAACGGTTTTATTTGAAACTGCTCCTCATTTAAGGGCAAAATAGACAAAAATGTAGAGTGTAAATATTGAGGAAACTCTTCCAAGTAACAAAGTAAAACATAACGGAAATGCTCTTTCATAAAAGTAAATCCCTTTGTGCTGCTGCAAAATTTATGTTCTCTGTTGGTTTCATAAAACCTTTATTTTGGGACTGTGAATTTTATGGAAAGGGCATTCATATTTATTCAGTGAGAGCAAAGATAAATGAATTTTATAAAAAGATTATATACCTTAAATATCATTAAATTGCATATCTGCAGCAAAAGCTTACAGAATTTTTTCTCTGTGAACACTTTGGAAACATTCACTAGGTGGCACAAAGACGCCAGTGATACAGAAAGACCCGGAAAAATCATGTACTTAAGCCCACACTGGGTAGGCTTATGTGTTGTGAAGTCACCCATAAAAGAATCTCATGGAAAACTCTGAATTGAAAGTACTGAGGTCTCCAAAGATTAGAAGGTACCTCCGATCGTTTCCCGTAGGGGCACATTTGGGCCGCATGTAATTGACATCTCTGTTTGTAAGCTAAGGTATATCTATCCATATTGTAAAATGTAAGCTGACATTAATATATAAATGGGATGTAAAATAATCAATTTGCAACACTATTGTTGTGCATTAAATTCAAAGTATTACAATGATCAATTTTTATTTGAAAAAATAATTTCTTAAATATAACACCACACAAATAATCTATAAGACCCAAAGACTTGTTCATGTTTTTAATAAGCATTTCCTACCTTCTTTTCTAAGTGAGGAATAAATGAAGGAGATAGGCTGGTAATGGGTTACAATTTTGTGTTTAGTTCTGGTGGGCTTAATGAATGTAGAAAATAGACAACAATATAACCAAATCACATTACCAAACTAAATAATATTGCATTTATAGATATGACATTAAAAAGCTTTTCAGGACCCCTTGAACTGGGCTCAGTATCTTTACAACAGGCCCTGGTCCTCTCTTATCTATACTTACTATATCATAACACTTGTATCTTTTAAGCACAGTATCTGGAACACAGGAAAAGCTCTACAAATGTTACCTTTTAGCTGTTATTATTATTAAAATATTTGTTGAATGGATAGATGTTAATTAAATCTCTGAAGCCAGTAATTACTTATTTTGGATTATTGATATTGTTGTCGTGTGGACATGTCTCATACTTGGCTGTACAGAATTAGCAACATGGTAAAACAAGATAGTTGAATACGGAGGAAACCCAGACATACTATTTCTATCTGAAACTTGGAATTAGGCAAATGGTCACTAGACATTCTTTCAATGAAGCGCTAGGCTTGATTTTTGTTTGAGCAAATGACCCTGTACAAGCCAAGGTTGACTTGTAGATTTTTGGCTCACAGAGATACAAGTAATTGTTGGTTCACTAACCTCTCCAGAGATTGTGGTCAATGGCCTGTTGGACATAAGCCAGTCTTATATCTAACATAGCAGTTTTATTCTAACATTTTCTTGTCAACTAGCCTTAGGACAGAAATTATTTTTTTAAAATAAAGTATTTAAATTTAAGTTGGTTAACATGTAGTGTAATAATGGTTTCAGGAATAGACTTTAGAGATTCATGACTTACATACAACACCCAGTGCTCATCCCAACAAGTGCCTTCCTCAGTGCCCTTCAACCATTTAGCCCATCCCCCCATCCAACGTCCCTCCAGCAACCCTCAGTTTGTTCTCTGTGTTTAAGCCTCTCTTATGGTTTGCCTCCTTCTCTGTTTTTATCTTATTTTTGCTTCCCTTCCCCTATGTTCATCTGTTTTGTTTCTTAAATTCCACATATGAGTGAAATCATATGATATTTATCTTTCTGTGACTGACTTATTTTGTTTAGCATAACACATTTTAGTTCCACCCACATTGTAGCAAATGGCAGGATTTTATTCCTTTTGATCATGGAGTAATATTCCATTGTACATGTATTTCTTGATTCATTTGTCAACTGATGAGCATTTGGGCTCTTTCCATACTTTGACTGTTGTTGATAGTGCTGTTATAAACAAAGAAGTGCATGCGCCCTCTTGGAATCAGCATTTTTGCATCCTTTGGATAAATACCTGGTTGTCTGGGTTCTAGGGTAGTTCTATTTTTAATTTTTTGAGGAAGCCCCGTACTATTTTCCAGATAACTGCACCGGTTTGCACTGCTGGTGAGAATGCAAACTGGTGTAGACATTAATTCTTAAGTGCTTTCGGATTTGGCTTAACATCTTACTGTCTCTTTCGGTGATTACTTAAAAATTTTGTTTCACATATGTTCATTCTATATACATATGAGAGTAATGATTTTACATTTTTGAAAATTATACTGTAACACAGTGCAGGTTAACAATATTTTAGGGAATTGTGAATCTCAACTCTGACAGTTATTGAGAATTTTTCCCATTACTCTGAGTACCGTTGCATATAGAGGATGCTACTCTACAACATGTATATAACTGATTTTCTTTGATGATTTATACTTAACAATTGGAATTTAAAGGGCAGATATGACAGATTCAACATTTGTCGACATTTGAACAACCCTGATGGCCTAAATTTTTTTGGTTTAATTCTCTTAGAAAGAGCTTTGGAGAAAACCAAAAACCAATAATAACAGTAACAAACTCACAAGACTTGTTATAATTCCCTTTGTCCTATAAGAGAGAAACATCTTTTTTCTGTGTTCTTAACTACCCCTGATTTATGCTCATTTTAGCTCACAGTACTGATGCTGGAAACAGTGTATTTTGAAACAGTATCTGCAGGTATCTTTGCTTTGGCCCTTATTTTATTATTTTATTTCATTTTAGAGACAAAGAGAGCACTAGTCGGGGTAGGGGCAGAGGGAGGAGAGAGAATCTTAGCAGGCCCCACACCCTGCGTGGTGCCCAATGCGGGATTCAATCTCATGACTGTGAGACCATGACCTGAACCGAAATCAAGAGTCAGACACACTTAACTGACTGAGCCACTCAGGCACCCCAGGCCCTAATTTTAAATGCTCTGTTCAAATATGTAAGAGAGTAACCAAACTAAAGTCTAGATTTGGCTTAATGCTGGCAAAGGGACATTTCTGTTTCTTTTTTTTCCTGGTTATATACAGAACATTATTTTTTTATTTTTATTTTTTAATTTATAGTTTATTGTCAAGTTGGTTTCCATATAACACCCAGTGCTCTTCCCCACAAGTGCCCTCCTTAATGCCCATCACCCTCTTCCTCTTTCCCCCTCCCCCTTGAGCCGTCAGTTTGTTCTCAGTATTCAAGAGTCTCTCATGATTTGCCTCACTCCCTCTCCCCAACTCTTTTTACCCCCTTCCCCTCCCCATGGTCCTCTGTTAGGTTTCTCCTGTTAGACCTATGAGTGACAACATATGGTATCTGTCCTTCTTCACCTGACTTATTTCGCTTGGCATGACACCCTCGAGGTCCATCCACTTTGCTACAAATGGCCAGATTTCATTCTTTCTCATTGCCATGTAGTATTCTATTGTGTATATATACCACATCTTCTTGATCCACTCATCAGGTGATGGACATTTAGGCTCTTTCCATGATTTGGCTATTGTTGAAAGTGCCGTTATGAACATTTCTGTTTCAAAGAGCACAGTTTTGGAGAGGCTCCCTTAAGCAAGCTGAGAATCTTGAATCTTCTATCAAAGAATACACAGTAACTAATGCAAAGAGAGAGGGGGAGAGCGAGAGCGAGAGCGAGAGAGAGAGAGATTTTCCTGAAATGTTTCTGGCGGGCAAACAACTTTGCATGATGAATGTGCGATTTTTTCCCCTAGAACCTAACGCTGTAGCATTTATTATAGGAAAAAAATGTTTTTTTAAGTTTATTTATTTTAGAGAGAGACCAAGACAGTGTGGGGGGGGACAGATAAAGGGGGAAGAGAGAGAGAATCTCAAACAGGCTCTGAGTTGTCAGCACAGAGCCTGATGTGGGGCTTGAACTCATGAAACTGTGAGATCATGACCTGAGCCGAAACTGAGTTTGACATTTAACCAACTGGGCCACCAAGGCACCCCTAGATAGAAAAGTATTTTTGTTATATGGATCTATTAACATTATCTACTTTATCATCAGAACATTCTGGCAGGCCAAGAAACAGATACATATCATATCTAACACTCAGTTACTTTTTTATACTCTGTGATCTAGTCATAGGTTTAATAATCACCCCAGTAACTGTGAAACATTTAGTTCCAAAGATACAAATGATAATGTGCTCACCAATCTCTATAAATAGAAACACATCATATGACATGGTTTATATCATAAGTATTTGGAAAAAGTCGAGATTATGCTTTTACATTTACATATTTATACATACACACAATAGTTTACACCATAAGTATTTGAAAGAGCTGAGATTTTGGTTAAAACAGTGTACACCCAGTACTTAAACATTTCTATAATAACACATTTTCTATGATTCTAGGCATAGAGAGGAACTTAAATTTCATGTCTTTGGTCAATGTTACAAGTTTGAACATCATTACTTTGTTATACTTACATTGACTTACCAATTAACAAAGACATTTCCTAAAATATCTGATAAGTTTTTAATATATGTGAACATCTTTTTTTTTTTTTTTTTAAAAAGGTGTTTTAAATAACATGGAAGACTCTATTGTGTCCCTGCTTACTTTTGCTGTGATTTCTCAAAGGTGAAAGGACATTACTTTGTGGGGTACAGTACAGTGTAGAAACATTTCTGACCAAAACAAAATTACTTTAAAGGCAAGAAAGGAGGCCACAGTTATCCATGATGACACAAAGTTCTGACAGGCAAATCATGAGCAGAAATTTCAGGTCATTTCTCAGGGGGAGAAGGACATTTCAGCTAAGAAAGGAAGGCAGGAAAATCATGTGGACTCAGTGTGCTGATACCTGGCACAGAATGATTCTTATCTAGAATTAGATTAGAATCTAATGAATTAGAAATCCATTTTTATATTTAGTTTTATATACAAGAGTCTTAACAAATAGTACTCCCCAAGAAAATGATTGTACCTCACCACGGGAAAATGTCTAGAGAAGTCTAACATTCAATCATTCAGATTCATAGTATCAGATATCTTGATACAGCCAACATGCAGATGTTAGTCAATATGTGGACCAAAATCCAAATGGAGATCTAATTTTTTAAACTTTCTTTTGGGGATGCCTGGGTGGCTCAGTAAGTTAAGCTCAGATCATAATCTTGTGGGTTCGAGCCCTGCGTCAAGCCCTATGCCTGCGTGGGATTCTCTGTCTCCCTCTCTCTCTTCCCCTATCCTGCTCATGCACTCTCTCTCTCTCTCTCTCTCTCAAAATAAACAAATGAACTAAAACATTTTTAAAAAACCCCTCCTACTTGATATTTTAATACTGGTAGTGAGCTCAAAGGAATGAAAATGGCTGAAGGTATCCATCTCTTAATTAACTTTTCATTCATTCATTCATTCATTCAACAAGTATGTGTTTGAGGCCTTGCAATGTGCTAGATCTGAACTCCATACTGAAGACACAGCAGTGAGCAAGGCATGAAACCCATATTACGTTCATATCCATTAGCTGAACATTCCTTCTCTTCTCTGTGTGGTGCTGACTGCTTGGGGTACAGACATATAAGAAAAGGCTCCCCCTTGCGGAGAGCTAGCTCGTGGTTTAATGGTGGACATAGACACATCCAGGGCGGGCCAAATGTTCTGCCATTGAGGCGAGCAGAATAAGCCATGGGAATGAATCGGGAAATGCCTCCGTGACCATGTTTTATCTTAACAGCACCTGAAACGGTGTTCCAGTCAATCCGAAAGAAGCACTTTGTTAGCATTAAGCTGACTGTTTTATTCATTTGTTGGTTTA
Organism: Helogale parvula; assembly: GCA_004023845.1. NCBI lineage: Eukaryota > Metazoa > Chordata > Mammalia > Carnivora > Herpestidae > Helogale > Helogale parvula. The sequence continues at coordinate 73,778 of PJEM01007393.1, forward strand.
GAGATGAGAGTGTGTCACTGAGATCCCGAGAGGCCCTTTATTAATTAAATCATTAAAGAAAATGAAGAGGGAAACAAATTACAAAAGTAAATGACTAGACATCATGACATTTAAATATGGCTTTTGACGTATAAACAAGAATTTGAGCAAAAACAACATCACCAAAAACAAAAACAAACCCAAGTTTCCTACATTTGAACGATTTGTTTCTCTAAACCACGTGTGGCAGGCAGGGTGTCCTGGTGGTACGCGGGCCACCTCTGGGGCCTTGTCTTTGTGTCCTTTCCCTCTTCCTCCCCTCAACAGCAGCCTGTGTCAAGTTGAGGTCAAAAACATGCAGGACGCAAGCAGGACAGTTTCCGGACAATTTATAAGCCCAGTATAACCTAGTAGACCCAGAGCGTTTTCTTGACTGAGTATCCAGAATTCTGCTTTTATCTTTAGTTTTACTAACATCTTATCTCGAAGGTTGCCTGTGTCTTCAGGAAATAAGAACCTACAGTTGGATGTTAAAGGGACAGACCCCATGTTCACACCACGTCAAGCTGGGAATGGTCTGTGTTATACAGATCCTCTGACTCATTCTCTGTCCCCCCCACCCCCCCTTTTCCTCACACTTCTCTGTGGACTCACTTGACTGTGTTTTATACTTTGTGATTATTGTATATACTTCTCCATGCTCTCTCCAGGTCATCACGAGTTAGCATTTTCAAAACCCTATTCTTATCTCAGGTGCCCATAAAATGCTTCTTATTTAAAGGCTTATGTAGAGGCTAGGGGTGCTTGAGTACTCAGTTGGTTGAGTGTCCAACTCTTGACTTCAGCTCAGGTCATGATCCCAGGGTCATGAGATCAAACCTTGTGTTGGGCTCCATGCTGGGTGTGGAGCCTGCTTAAGATTCTCTCTCTTTTTCTCCCTCTGCCCCTCTCCCTCACTTGCACTCTCTAAAATTACACACACACACACACACACACACACAAAGCCTGAAAGAGGCTCTGTGATCATACAGAATTGAATACAAAACTGGCCTCCATATTTATCAGTTTCATAAATTGGGGGGCAGGGAGAATGAAGAATAAAATAAGTAGTCTTGACAATTTGGGAGCTTCCTTTAAACAAAGCAGCAAACTGGCAGAGTGTTCCTCCTCTCACTGGCTGTTTGGGGTTTGATAAACACTACACACATAGAAAACTAATTGTCCTAAAATGTTACATATATTTTAAAAACATTTTAAGAAATGATCTCTGTTATTTACAGGATACAATCTAAAACCTTTACCTGTCATTTTATAGTTCACCATAATGTAGCCTCAGTTAACTTTTTAATTCTTTTTTTTTACATAAAATGAAATTCTTATAAATTCAATAATAAAATGAAAAATTTAGTGGCATTTAGTGCTTTCACAAAGCCATGCAAGCACACCTCTATCTATTTCATCACCCCAAAATAAACGTCGTACCCATTAAACAGTGACCCCCCCCATCTCCCCTTCCCCCATCCCTGGCAACCACCAATCTGGTGTGTCTAAAAATTTAACTATTCTGAATATTTTATATAAAGGGAATCATGCAATATGAGGCCTTTTGGGTCTGGTTTCTTTCACTTCACATAATATTTTTGAGATCCCCTCACACCGTGACCTGTGTCAGGATGGCATTCCTTTCAATGGCCGAAAAGCATTCCATTGTACCATGTTATATTTACCCATTCATCAGTTGATGGATATTTCATGTCTTTCCTATATTTCTACATTATTCTACATGAATAATGCTACTATGGACACCTACACACAATTTTTCATGTGGACATGGTTTCATTTCTCTCTGGTGAAAATGAATGGAATTACTGGGTCATAAGTTGACTGTATGTTTAACCTTTTAAGGAATTGTCAGACTGTTTTCCTGCGCCATTTTACATTCCCACCAGCAGCATATGTGATTGGAATTCCTTCACATCCTTGCCAATACTTGGTTTTATCTCTTTAAAAATATTATAGCCATTCTAGTGGGTGTGAAGTGGCATCTCACTGTGGTTTTGATCTACATTTCCTTAATGACTAATGATGTGAGCATTTGTTGGGGTGCTTGGTAGCCATTTGGAGAAATGTCTCTTGAAGTCCTTTGCCCATTTTCAAATTGGGTTTTTTGTCTTTTTATTGTTGAGTTGCAAGAGTTCTTTATGACGTTCTGGATCTTAGACCCTTACCAGATACACTATTTGCAATGATTTTCTTCCATTCTGCAAGTTGTCTTTTAACTTTCTTGATCATGTTTTTTAATGCATAAAAGTTGTAAATTTTGTTGAAGTCTGGTTTACCTATTTTTAATTTTTTAGCTCCTCCTTCTAGTGTTAGAGTTTTACTTTTAAATCAAAGAAAAGATGAAGAGGTAGAAACACATCTCCTTGACTCAGGGTTTTTTGACGGCCTTCAAACATCTAATGGGGGGGTGGAGTGATAGACTCTGGATGACTTTACTTTTTCTTCACTATGTTTATTAAGATGGAGAACAAATAATAGAGTTCTTTTATGTTTATAAGCGATAATTTTTTTCTGAGAACTTGCCACTCATCTGAAATAGCATTTTTATTTCAAGAGACAGAAAGGTACCCTAAGGAGGGATGGTGCAGATGGCTATGTGCATGATCAAAGGACAGTTTTCTGGAAATCTGCACCTTGTATCTTTTCTTAGAAAATGCTGTGGATGTTTTCCCAGACCAAATCACAGAATCCAAATTCTAACAAGTGCATGCTAGCAAAGGGTCTTATGGAAGACCTAGCATTCACCGGGTGCCTCCAAGTATCAAGTATAGGGGAGATCCTTGACATGGATTACCCATGACATTCTCTAACGCCTCAGATGGATGGTATTATTCTCACGATCTGCATTATTATGACACTCTAGTTTCAGGCTTAGGGGGATTCTATTATTCTTATTTTCATAAAATTTGCCTTGTGTTACTCATTTTGTAGTTAGTAAATGTAACGGGAGTGATGCAACTTCTGTTTGAAAACCTAACACCATAGGTGCCATATTCCAAAGGGAAGTCATGCTTTTGAAAAGTGAATCTGATCGGACCTTTCCCCTGCCTGTAATAATCTTTCAGTGGGTTCTCACTCTTTTAGGCTGAAGTATAAGCCATAAAAGACTTTCCTAATCCTTTGACTACCTCCTCTCTTCATTTTTTTACCCTTTCCCCCCTCACCCACCATATGGCATTTCCTATGGCCTTCTCATAACCCTAACATTTAGTCCTATTGCTACTGCAATCAAGACTGTGTTGAGTGACTTGATAACTTTTCCTTTGCCACATATATTCCTTAGCACGCTAAGGGGAGGGAAAAACCTAGAAAGAAACCTAGAAAGTAGAATTTGGGGTAGAGCCCCAACTCTAGGATATCTAGTTGCTCATCTTCAGATCCATAGTTGGCTCACGGAGACATATTGGGGATACTTCGCTCCTTCAGCCTCTACGTTGACATCAGCAAGTTGAGAAAGATCCCCAAACTTCCATGTTCCTGGCAACCTCACTTCTCTCCTGTCACCACACTGACATAGGCAGGAGTTAAATGTCCCTCCCCCACCCAATCCTGCCAAGAGCTGTGTGGTCCTGGCAACTCCTTCCCCCTCTCTCCCTTCTACCTTAGTGCTTACAACCTCAGCACTTCTGTGTGTCAGAACCTCAAACATGATAATACAAGGCTCTTTGTTTCTATTTATATCAGTCACCGAAACAGCCTGGCTCCCAGAACCCTGCTCCAGACTTCATCTCTTTTCCTGATCTCCTGTCCCTTTCCCACACTTGAAACCCTTCCCCTAAAGCCCCTGGAGCTCATGTGGACCCATATGCAACTTCTTTATATTTCTCTCTGTGGTTCAGACCCCCTGTAGGCCTTTTCCCTTCTTCACTAACTGTCTAGACCTGACCCAAGAATAGCTGGTTCTTTGTAGCTTACTCATTTGGTGTCTATGTTTGATTCATTCACCTCCTCAGAACCAGTCCTGGAAGGAGGTCTTCTCTCGTCTGGATGCCACATCCAGATGATTGTCCTTCCCCCATGATTAAAAGACATCAGCTTGCAGCTTATGCTCTTGGTCCACATTACTCACCAACTCTTAGTGTGATCATCCCCAGCCTCATTGTACTGGCCACATTATTGGAAGATGCTCGCGCCTGCACTGTCACTCTCGTCAAGATTTCTGTCCCCCCATCCCTAGTTTTATTGAGATATAATTGAAATCTGACATTGCATACATTTAAGCTCTCTGATCTGATTTGATACATTTATGTGTTGCAATATGATAATCTATTATATTTTATATAGGATACTCTATTATAATCTATTATATTTTCCCCTACTTTTACAGATGTTCTTTCTCCCCCCTGAAGTTATAGGACATCTGCTATCATTTCCACTTTGTTCAGTGAAATTCCTTTAGAAATTCTTTAAGGGTGGGTTTATGATACAAATCCTTTTTATTGTCCTCTATCCAAAATTGTTTTTAATTCTCCTTCATTCCCAAAGGATCCTTTCAATGGATATAGGATTTGTGGTTGATTTTTTTTTTCTTTCAGTACTTAAAAAACATTGTGTCATCTCCTTCTGGTATCCATGGTTTCAGGTAAAAAATAGGGTGCAATTCAAATTGGTATTTCCCTACATGTGGTATGTAATTTCTGTCTAGGTGCTTTCAATATTTAATTTTGCATTTACTTTTAAGAAGTTTCATTACAATATGTCTTGGTATAGATTTCTTTGATTTTACCTTATGTGTGGTTTATTCGGTTTCTTGAATCTGTAGGTTTATGTATTTGGGAAGTTTTTAGTCATTAGTTGTTCAGATACTTTTTCATGCCCATTCTTTCCTTCTCTGGGACTTAGCTGAAATGAATGTTAGCTCTTATGTCATTGTCCCAAGTCCTTGAGTTTCTATTCACTAGAAAAAATAAATATTTCTCTCTGTTATTCAGATTGTCTAAATTTTCTCTGCTGTACATTTTTGGGTGAGTTTTATTTATTATCTGACTGCGCTGTCTTCTGCCATGTCCATTTTGCTATTTAGCCCAATATACTGATATTTTTTCCATCTTGGTAATTATATTTTTCAGTTCTACAGTTTCCTTTTTTTTTTATTTTGCTTTATCACTTCTATTTCTTTGCTGGGATTTTACATTTTTAGAAGTTTGTTTTGAGAGAATTTGTCATTGTCAATACAATTCTGTGATTGGTACTTTAATATCTGTTCTCTATCAAATGATTGCAGGATCTGATTCAACTTGGCATTGCTGTTTGTTGATTGTCTTTTCTCAGTTAAGTCATGATTTTCCGGGTTCCTGGCACGCTAACTGATTTTCTCTTGTATCCTGGACATCTTGAATATTATGTGATGAGACTCTGGATCCTCGTTCATCCTTTTGAAGCAGGCATTCCTGTTGATGTGCAGCGGGTGTGTGCACTTTGGTTCCTGCTGGGCTTGCTGACACCATTCTGGCAAAAGTGAAATATGGACTCACCCTGCATTGCTGCAGAGAGTTGGAGTAAAATTTGTGTCTCCCTTGGCCTTGCAGAAAGCAGAGCCCCAAAAGGCACCACTTCGGAAGTGGGAGTGCAAGTCTGTCCCCTCCCTGTGCCCTCTTGCCACCAGAGAGAGCACAGGGGAGAGTTGCAGCCTCCCACTTGGTTACTCCGGGAGTGTGAGTGGAGCCTCATCAGGGCACCCCGGGAGAGAGGTGGGGAGGTGAGTAGCCTGCCTCCTACTGCCTTGCCCGCTGGTTGATCACAAGCGGAGGTGGAGGGTCAGCTCCCCACTCTTCTCTAATCTTAGGAGAGCGGAGTGAGGGAAGTAGCGTACCGGGAACCCTGCTCAGCACCGTTGCCTGTGCTCCGCAGCCCCACCGAGGACAACCTGGCAGGGATTAGAGTGCGGCATCTGATTCTGTGGGGCAGCAGAGCTGGGAGAGAGATCAGCCCTTGCCCAATGCTGGTAAAACCATGGAGGGCGTGGAGGGGTGAGGAAGGGGCGCAGTTGTTTTGTTGGTGTTGGCCAGAGTAGGGCAAGGATTGCCAAAAAGACTGGCCGTTGTTAAGCCATCCCAGGCCTTTAGCCAGGGAAACAGGCTGGCCAAGAGCTTTCCTTATCCTTACCATCGGCAGCTCTGGATTGGAGGATCGGAGGCCCCATCTGGGGACGTGCTGCCATGTTGCACTGCAAGTTCCAAAGTCTCTGGGCTGCTCTCCTTTCTACCTTCCAGAGCTTTCCTCTGCGTGTCACCTGTTATAGCTAGGGTGTCTGTAGTTGTGCCAGGGAAGAACGGGTAGGAATAGGGTCTTAGCCAGAAATAGAAATCTCCTGTTTCCCTTTTGGGGCACCCCCCCAAATCTCCACAAAATAACTTTCTCCCAAGTCAGTAACGTCTCCGTGTGGCTAGCCCAGGACGAATTCCCCATCTGACTTGGCCCCCTCCCAGCATCTGGGACGGCTGGTCATGCCTCTTTGAAACGCTCTTCCCATGGCTAGAGGATTCTACTTTGTCATGGTCATCCATCCTCCTACTGTGCTGAGCACTAACAATCTGCCAACGTCAGAGTGCCCCCGAACTCTGTTCTCAGATCTCATCTCTCTCAGCCTACCTTTACTCTTCAGTAGCCTCGGTCGCTCTCGCGATTTTAAATGCCATCTACATTTAAACACATGCTTACGACTTCCAAATGTATATTTCCGCCTCCTACTCCACTTAGAATTCCAGGCCCATATATATACCTGGCTGATATTTCAGAGATCAGGGGTCTTGTAAGCATCTCAGCTTTGGTGTGGTCTCCTTTGAACATGCTCCTTTCTCGGTCTTTCTGTTCTTGGAAAATGGTGACTCCACCTCTCCAGGCATTCAGGACCAAACCCTTGGTGTTATCCTTGACATACCATTTGGTTTTCTAATATCCCACATCCAGTTTGTCCCCTCTAACTTCAAAAAATATACACAGCATCTGTCATACTCTCTTCCCCTCCACTACTATCTTCCTGGTCAAAACCATCATTACTGCTCATTGGATGATAATAATATCCAGGTAATGGTGTCTCCACCTTATCTCTTTTCCCCATCTGAGTCTCACAGGCCCAACTTCTCAATCTGGAAAATCAAGTCTGCCGTTCTCCCAAACACACTTGTTCCACCTTCTCTGTTTACTTAATATGTTAGGACTTGTGACATGTGAAATTTTTCCTTGTCATTGGCTTATTTCCCTACTTAAATGATTTCCTGAGGTAATCTGACTCTTTCATGATGGAACTCCTTCCTTAAAGTTCACTTTAAGTTGAGAGAAAACCTTTCACTCATTCAAATCAATACTTTAAGAGTTCAACAGCATTACCTTTTAGCAACAAAGTAAATTGAAGAAAAAATTAAGTGTGAGTAACTGAAGTCAGCTCGATTCATCCTTCCCCAGTGTGTGTTAGAGTTGGATTGTTTTTATGAATTCTTCTGTATGTGAGTTTTGAGAAGTGGGTGGAAATTCACCGTAAGGTTAGCCAATCCATCTCCCTATCAGGGAAAATATTTTTCTTCCAAATGAGACCTTCAAGCCTTTGCCCCACCAAAGCACAAATTCTGGATCTCAGCATGGCAGAGATTATTTGGAATTTGGGAGTTGTCAGTCCTGGTGATCTACGGGCAGATTAGTGGCTGGTGTGATGACTATTAAAAACACCTATCACAGCCCTAGTCGACAAGGACCATTTGTCTGTTTGACATCAAAATAGCCTGAGTCACAGGGATTGTGATTTCTCATCTTCATGAGGGACTTTTACTTTGCTAGTTTACCTCCTTCCATCCAGATATCTTGCCAATGTATTGATGGTTCGTTCATTTTAGCATTTTCTATTTTTTTATTTCTTTACTCTAACTTTCCTTATTCTTGACTGTTTCCCTTTAATTATGCTGCTTTAAGAAGGAAACTCAATTTTGCCCTTTTCCAAGGCTACTGAAGTTACCTAAAGTCACTTGATACAATACACTTTCCACCACTGTGTCTGTGGCTTTTTGTTGTTGGAAAGTATATTTAACTTCCATAAAGTCTATTATAAAATCACCAACTTGCTCAACACAATATTAGTACATACCAACAATTTTCAAATTCTTCAACGTTTTCAAGAAAGAAATGAAAATGTTTAATAAACTGGAAATTATCTTTATAATTCAGAAGCCTTTCCAAGGAATTTACCACTGGAAATTAAGCAAGAAAACTCACAGACTGTGTCTTGTTCTCTGTAGGAAACCACAGTGTTAAGAGCATGGTGTAGACTACCTCAATGGGATTTGGGGGCAGGGGGTTGTCAATTCATGGTTAGAACTTCATTGAGGTATATTGTACAATCAACTGCATATATTTAAAGGGTTCCACGTGACCATCTTTGAGACATGGGTAAAGTATTTTGTGTTTTCTAATCATTTACAGCAGAAATCCTCACCACAATCAAGATAATGAACGTGTCCTTTGCCACAGAAAGTTTCCAATGCAACTTAAAAAAATTTTTTTTAACATTTATTTATTTTTGAAAGACAGAGAGAGAGACAGATCATGAGCAGGGGAGGGGCAGAGAGAGAAGGAGTCACAGAATTTGAAGCAGGCTCCAGGCTCTGAGCTGTCAGCACAGAGCCTGACATGGGGCTCAAACCCACAAACTGTGAGATCATGACCTGAGCTGAAGTTGGACACTCAACCAACTGAGCCACTCAGGCACCCCAGATAGCTATCTAAGTTTTTGATGATTAGGAGAAAATTAAAATTTATTTCATTGCAAGCCTTTCCTCCCTCCTTTCCCCCATCTCTCCTTCCCTTCCTCTCTTCTTCTCTTTCTCCTTCCTTCCCTTCCTCTACCCTCCTCAATTTATTTTTGAGAGAGAGAGAGAGAGCACAGGCAGGGGAGGGGCCAAGGGGGGAGTAGAGGGAGAGAGAGAATCGCAAGCAGGCTCTGTGCCCAGTGCAGAGCCCAATGCCAGGCTTGATCTCATGACCCATTGAGCTTGATCTTACAACCCTGAGATCATGACCTAAGCTGAAATCAAGAATCTGATGCTTAACCAACTGACCCACTCAGGTACCCCTACCCTCTTCGATTTAGCAGTCAGGGCCTTCTAATTAAACTAAAAAAAAAAAAAAGGGCAGATTGACAGGAGAAAAGGTTTATTTCATATGCACAGAGAAGCTTCACATAAGAGAAATGCAAGCCAAAAGGAGTGGCCAGACTTGAGAGTCCCTGTACCACGTTACCAAAGGCTGATAAATTGTGGAGAAGTGGCTGGAGAAAGGACGGGGGGTCGGACTTCTGGGGATGATACATTGTGGGGAGCTAAATATATCAATAGAAATACATCAATAGTAAGTTTTGTTTACTTACTGGTTTTGACTTTCCAGATTTAGGCTGGTGTTGACTTACCATTTCCTGGGATAAAGCTTGTTCTCTTCCTCCGGACATGGGAGAGAAAAGAGGGGGGCACCTTCACAAAGGGAGCCTTATGCCCTGCTTTAGGCAGAAAGGACAAGAGCCTGGAGCTCTTCTTGTGTCTGCCATTTTTTAATCGCTTTCAGCTCAAAACAGTTCGTATGCTAAAGTGCCATATTGAATAGTGCATTCTGACCCCCTCCATTTTCTACTTTTCTTGTGTAGTTGCTAATTTTCACCAGGAGGCGTACAGTGGGGGGTGAAGCCATGGGCTCCACAAAGCCTCTCCCCTTTGTGCCTTGACTGCTCGGAGCCCTCAGTGCTGGTAGGCGTCCAAGGACAAACCTCTCTTGGACCACAGGCTCTCAGAATGTGTTTTAACTGATAATGAGACTATTTTCTTCCATCACCAGAGTGTCCCTTAAATTATTTCAGACTCAAAGTCCTTAAATTTAAAGCAGCCTGATGCAACTTGGTTAAAACACGTAGTTTCAATGTAAGCACCTTGACTTGAAACGGTTGAAAGTATGAATGTGATTGGTTTTAGCTATCTATTCATAAAAGGTTGGAGGGGTGTTGGTACCTGGGCAGCCCCATTCGAATGGTAGGAAGGAATCAGGTACCTACTTGGCCCCTGGGATTCAGGGGGCCTTAATGGCCATGCTTGAGGCACTGAAGAACATTCTGACCCATGCTGATGATGTTGGCTTCTGGAGAGGCTTTCCTTTTGACTATTTGATAAGAGCTGGGTTTCTTTGGAGACCCAGAAACTTCCAGAGCAATCACATCTTTTCTTTGCCCCCAGTGCCTGCCTATTTGGAATAGTGGAATGGCAAGAATTTATGACTTTTAACTCCCCCAGGAACAGGACAAGAGGTGGTATTAAAGCTTGTTAGTATTTAATCACACTATATCTCAGTGCAAAGCCTCACTCACTCAGAGCAAAAATAACTTGTGCATAGCTCACCTCTGAACCTAGTAAGTTAGTTCCTAAGCAGACCAACACAGTCTAACACATACTTTACTGACAAAGTGGGTAGAAATTTGAGTCTTCTGCTTTGTAAGTAATTAGTTTCCCATGGTTTGTTATGAAAAAGTTAAGCTAAATGTCACCTTGAAAGAAAAATATCTCATAGTTTGTCAAAACTTGGATTTGGTTGGCATAGAAATGCATCATTAAAATATCAAAGTGTAGGTGAGTTATTATGAACATTTTTTCTTGTATGGATAGGAGGTTACTCTATTCCATAACTAACATAGATCTCAGCTTTTACAAGTGAGGAAAGTAAGGTCAACAGTTTAAAAATATACATCTGGCTAATCAGGTTGAGTTTTAGCTTAAGAAGTAGAGTGAAAAATAATCTTAAAGAGAGCGAAATGTGGGAAAGAGCAAGAATAGAAAAAAGAAAAAGGAATTGTTGGTTGCCTGTTTCCTCTTGGGCAGGCATTGCGCTAGGCACTCTTCCCTTTGCTATCGCAATGAGGAGAGAATAGGGATGGAAAAGCTTCAAAATGAGCCCCTCTGGGGTATAATTAGCTCTTTCCCTTGAGAATCTTACATTACCTGACAACCGATCATTGTCACAAGCCAATAAGACAGACTGCACGGGGCATAATTGTTCCCTTATTTTAAATGAAGGGAAAAATACACAAAACATGTGGTCAGAGGAGAATTCCAGGTGAATTACAGGTATCTCAGATTTGCTTTCCCTGGTTTGACCAGATTTCGCGCTTGCCGATAGGAAATTGTTAATTTACTTTTCTTATTAACAGGACATTATTTACTTTAATTGAATGAATATTTGCAGAGCACCTTTTATGTGTCATGTGGTGTGACAGGTAAGGGAGGAGAGTGGGAGGTGGTCTCTGTGTTCAAGGACATAGACATCCACTAAAGGAGAAGCACAAGACGCACTCTATAAGGAAGAAGGTGGGCTGTGTCCTCATCAAGCCAGATGCTAATTCTGACGAAGGCTTTGCAGAAAGGACTTCGCTGGATGGTGGGAAATGAGCGATGGGGATTCTAGATAAAGAGGCTAAATGAGGACAAAGAGGCAAGAAAGTGGGTCTTGTAGCTGTGGAAGGCAGAAGATAGCTCTAGCTGGATGTGTACCATCTGGGTGTAGGGTTTACAAAAAGGCTGGAAGGATGGATTACAAAGGGGCTTTGGCAGACTTTGAATGACAGAACAAGAATAGGAAGTCAAGTAAAGGTTTTTGAACAGGGAAAGATGGGATAGGGAAAAGAGAGACTGGAGGCAGGAGACATTATGTGGGAAAAAAACACGAGACTAACTATGGAAACCAGCAGGGTCTTCAGAAAGACATTAAAGGTGGTCAAAAGGATTGGGCATGGACAGTGGAAACTAGATTCTGTCGCTCCCAAGCCATGTGGCTAAGCTAGTCTCTTAATTTGCTGCGATCAATTTCCTGACTTGTAAAATGGAGGTAGTATCCATCTTAGAAGTTCCTTGAGAATGCTTTTTAAGTTCTGAAGTACAATATGCACTGTTCTAGATTCTGGAGTTCTGGCAGTAGAATAAAACAAAGTGGCCTGCCCTCACTATTGGGGGAATAGAAAAGAAACACTATAAGTAAGTAAAATACACAGAGTATTGGTAATAACAAGTGGTGAGGAGAAAAAAATAAGGCAGAGAGTGGGGATATAAGATGAGGAAAGAGCATATTGGAGTTTTAGATAAGGGCAGGAAGTCACCAGGACAGACTGGGAGGAAATGAGAAGGTCAGCATGCAGATATCTGAGGAAAAGGGTTCCAGGAAGGGAAAATAGGAAGTGCAAGGGTCCTGGGGCAAGAGCACCCTCGGAGTATATGAGAAATACATGAAGACCAGTGTGCTGGAGCAGAAATATGGGAAGCCAGATTGTGTAGAGCTTATGGGATAAAGTGCTCTGGCTTTTTACCCTTAGTGAAAGGAAAAACTGTTGGAAGGTTTTGAGCAAAGGCATGACAAGATGTAACTTAGGTCTTAACTCTATCCTTCAGGCAGTACATTGAAGAGAGGCAGGAGAGTAGAATGGTCCAAGGTGCAGGGTATGGTCCTTGTACCAACATAGGGACAAGGGAGTTGGGGCATGAGACATGTCCAGGTCTCGGATATGTTTTGAAGGTAAACCTCACAGCATTTGCAGATAGAGTGTAAGAGAAAGAAAGTCAAAAGTGACTTCAGGTTAAATGAAGCTGCCCTTGACTGATTAAGAGAAAACTACAAAGTGAACTAGATTGTGTGGGAATCCTAGGAGCTCCATTTTGAACCTGCCTTCACTGAGATATCTGAGTGGAAATACGTGTCAAGCTGTTGGCCATGCGCCGGGCATGGAGGGAAAAGACCTTCACCGAGCAATGCAGTTACCGAGAAGAGAAGTGGGTTTTGCCACAGTGGTTTTATTGACCAAGATTTTATTATAAAAGTGAGTTTTCAATCCTTGAGAGTGAACAAACAAACAGACAATGAATGGTCAGACCATATCTAAAAGTAAAACTCTGACCCATAATCTGCAGCAACCAGACAAGGAAGTCAACCTGCTATCTTTATCTCAGCTTGTAGGAAATCAGGCCATGATCTCCAGTAACAACCCAGGAAGCCAGACCATAACCTCTGGGACAAGCAACCCCAAATAGCCAGGACTTGATTGAAATTGATAGCTTTCCTGATTTTTGTCCCCACTTCCAACTTAGGACCAACCAGAGAAAGTCTAACACACCTCTAACCAGCCAATAGGGTCTCCAATTCGAGTTAGCTCAACCACAGCTCCTCAAGGTCAACATACTCCAATCAGGGCACACCTGGAGCCTCTGTCTTCTAGAACGCTTTCCCGTCCTCTCTCAAACTTCTAGTCTCTGACCAGTGTCAGTGATGGTGGCTTCTTTACAGCAAGCACTGAATGAATAGCATTTGCTTGTTCTTGTTTGATTGGTCTTGCTTTATTTCCACATTTCCCATCATATCTGCACATCGTAGACAAATAACCTCTCCAGTAAGGAGATTCTCCAGTTCTATGTGGATATATTTCCCTCTCTAGAGAATAGTGGGATGGTCACAGAAAACTACCTTTATGGCTTCCTTGAAGTTAAAAAATACTTAAACTTAACACTTGTTGTCAATGCATTTGCATGCATCTGAGAACAATTGTGTTAAATTGGCTCCTTCTGCTATGGAACAGCTGAGCCCAAACAATTAATTATATGGTCAAGCAGTTGCTCTAATTTAGTTATTTGTACAGAAACAACCAGAACAGTAATGGCCTATTTATTGTGTGCTAATAAAGGGTTTAATTTGGCTTGGTCTAAATAATTTGTTAACTTTTTTTTATCATGATAGTGGAGTTTTAAAAAACAGTTATTGGCAGCATTTCTACTATAAAAATTCTGTAAATATTATTGTTGAAAGACTTGAATATCTAGAATGGCTAAAGTGTTCATATATTTTTAAATACGTGTTTTTCAAATACTTATCTAAATTATTTAATCACTTCATTATGATTATCTCTAGTTCCAGATTTAAAGGTTAAAATGAAGCTGAGATTTGAAAAAAATTTTTTAATATTTATTTTTGGGAGAGAGAAACTGAGCAGAAGTAGGGGAGGAGCAGAGAGAGAGGGAGACACAGATTCTGAAGCAGGCTCCAGGCTCTGAGCTGTTAGCACAGAGCCTTCTGTGGGGCTTGAACCCAGTAACTGAGCCGAAGCTGGATGCTTGACTGACTGAGCCACCCAGGTGCCTTAAGAAGCTGAGGTTTTATGGCCATTGAAAAAGATCCTAGTTTGGAATTAGATGGGTAAGGAGTGCACTTGTTGGGATGTACAGAATGGTTGCATCACTAAATTGTATAACTGAAATTAATATAAAACTATGTGTTTACTGGAATTAACATTTAATAAAAACAAAACAAGTATTTTGTATTTGATTTCATGAGAATATGCTTAGACTTTTGTTCCACTAGGAGGCAAATTCCCCTTGGGCAATTCTAGCACCTGCTCTAAACCTCAGTTCCCTTATTTTTTTTAAGTTTATTTATTTATTTATTTATTTTGAGAGAGAGAGAGAGAGAGAGAGAGAGAGAATCCCAAGCAGAGTCTGCACCATCAGCACAGGGCCGGATGGGGGGCTTGAACCCAGAAACTGAGAGATCGTGACCTGAACTGAGATCAGTTTGGACGCTTAACCGGTTGTGCCACCAAGTCAGTTTCCTCATGACCCAGCAATAGCACTGCTGGGGATCTACCCAAGGGATACAGAAGTGCTGATGCGTAGGGGCACATGTACCCCGATGTTCATAGCGGCACTTTCAACAATAGCCAAATCATGGAAAGAGGCTAAATGTCCATCAGCTGATGAGTGGATCAAGAAGATGTGGTATATATACACGATGGAGTACTACATGGCAATGAGAAAGAATGAAATCTGGCCATTTGTAGCAAAGTGGATGGACCTCGAGGGAGTCACGCTAAGTGAAATAAGTCAGGCAGAGAAGGACAGATACCATATACTGTCACTCACAGGTCTAACAGAAGAACAGGAGAAACCTAATGGAGGACCATGGGAAGGGAAAGTGGGGGAGAAGAGTTGGGGAGAGGGAGGGAGGCAAACCATGAGAGACTTTTGAATGCTGAGAACAAACTGAGGGCTGAAGAGGGAGGGGGGAAGGGGAAGGGGGAAGATGGTCATAGGGGAGGGCACTTGTGGGGAAGAGCACTGGGTGTTATATGGAAACCAACTTGGTGATAACTATTAACAAAATAAATAAAGCAGAGATGGTGGTATTTGTCTAATGTAACTCACAGGACTTCGCTGCCGATCTGGGGAGACAACATATATGAAATGATTTTGCAAGCTAAGTGCTAACAGCAATGGGGTTTATTATCACTATTAGTTCACATTCATATTTAGCACCTCAGATCACCCGACAAGTATTTTCTAGGGTGTGTCCTGTCCTCATTCGGAGTGAGAGACTGTGGAGAACGTGGGCTCTCCTGGGCAGGAGCCTTACGTCTTCCTTTGTTTTGATGGCAGGTCTTAAGAGTATCTCAACGGCCGGACATTCCCTCTGTCCTGGGAACGACACAGAGCCTGTGTTGTACCAGACTAATGAGATCAGGAAACACGCAACCCACTGACTTAGCAACGTGACCCTGTTATGAGCCACACACACCAGCGTTCAAAAATAACACCGCATCGATGACGGGCTGTGTGTGCCTCCCACCTCTTGCCAACAGCTCACCCCAGCATTTTACAGGGAGTAGGTGTTCTGCCCCCTGGGAGAAAACGGCCTTTCTCCCAGTTGAAGGAATGCAGATAATTGGAGACTTCTCAGGATTCCTTTATGTGTAAAAGCTATTGAAATTCACCCAAACAAAGAAGGCTCCCTCTCTAACTAGGGCTTGCTTATTTTATTCAAACCTCTGCTAAATCTGGGACTTTGTTTTCCCCCTAATTAGTGACCTTCAGACACGTTTTGGAAGTGAAGCCTCTGCAATTGGCTTTGTGGCTTAGTGTGTGTGTGGAGGCGTGCCAGGAGTCCAGCGTGCCCAGGGACTTCTCTCCGGAGCCGTGTGGCCTTCGCTGCAAACACAAACGAAATGCAGGGAAAGGAATTCTTCATTTTACAAAATGTCCAAGTGATGGTTTATAACTGATCCTCTTTGTCATTCTCCAAGTGAGTCAGCAATGGTGCTAGTTAATTGCTCACTGTAAAATGATCTAAACACTTGACTGCATCTCGCATTAACCTTTAAGCCACCAGAACACCTGATCTAAAATGCAATGTGATCAGGAGCGCCTGGATGGCTCAGTCGGTTAAGCGTCCAGCTTCAGCTCCGGTCATGATCTCTCGGTTGGTGGGTTCAAGCCCTGCATCAGGCTCAGTGCTGACAGCTCAGAGCCTGGAGCCTGCTTCAGATTCTGTGTCTCCTTCTCTCTCTGCCCCTCCTCCACTCATGCTCTGTCTCTCTATCTCAAAATGAAATTAACGTTAAAAATTTTTTAATGTAATATGATCTTTATTCTAGCTTCTTAAATCCTAGCTTTTAAAGTGTATAATCACATACAACACATGTTAGCTCAGCATTGTACCGCTAACTATATATTGTTGCACAGAGATCTGTGTGTGACTACTCCATGATTCTTACAAATGATAGGTTTGCTTTAAAAGGCCATAAAGGAAATTTTTAAAAAATTTTTCCAATATTTTGTTTATTTATTTATTGTTTTTTGTAGTTTATTGTCAAATTGGTTTCCATACAACACCCAGTGCTCTTCCCCACAAGTGCCCTCCTCCATCACCACCACCTCTTTCCCCACCTCCCCCTTCCCCTTCAACCCTCAGTTCGTTTTCAGCATTCAATAGTCTCTCAAGTTTTGCATCCCTCTCTCTCCCCAACTCTCTTCCCCTCCCCCGATCCTCCATTAGGTTTCTTCTGTTCTCCTGTTAGACCTGTGAGTGCAAACATATGGTATCTGTCCTTCTCTGCCTGACTTATTTCACTTAGCATGACACCCTCGAGGTCCATCCACTTTCCTAGAAATGGCCATATTTCATTCTTTCATAAAGGAAATTTTAAAATAAAATCATAACAACTTTGTGTTTCTTTGTTTCAAAGTAGTATCTTACTTTTTTTAAGTTCAAAGTAAGTTCTAGATGCCATCTTACGATCTCTCATCACCACACACAAATCTGATGCACTCATTAAGAAACCAAATACAATATTTTATGCTACAGGGGAAGCAACAATAATATCTCTTTGTTTTTTGATCTTTATACTCGACATGCTGGGGAAGTTGCCTGTGAGTCATTTCAAATCTCCAGAATCTGAGTGTCCCAATAATTCAGCCAATACAGGCTATAGTAAAAAAAAAAAAATACTGGGTGGGGCTTGAAGTTAATTTTTCTTTAATTACTAAATTCTCTATTTTAAAATTATGTTAATGTTTTTCATCTTTTATTTTGTAGGGACAGACCACATCAAACGATTTTAAAGGCATCTAGTGCTGCTCTGGGTCTTTATCAAGTCCTCAGGCGTCACAAAGCAGAAGAGAGTAAGGGACTGAATACACAAACGATGGCCAAATCATATATAAAAACAGAACTGTGGATCACAACCTGCAGCCACTTACCCAGGGAACCAACCCCTTCTCTGCAACAGACAACCCTGTAAGCCACCTGCTGAGTGCAAGCGGACGAGAAGACACCACCCCCTGAATATGCCGCTTTGGCACAGAGACTTTTGAATGGCTGACAATTCGGACTGCAGGCACAGAGAGCCCCCCCGCCCTCCCCCAACCTTCCTAGAAGCAGAGCATCAAATCCCCTTGTTGAGGGACTTCCTCGTCTCTCCTGCACTAGGAAGAAAACAACTCTTAGTCACGGGAGACCGCGTGGCTGGAGTCTCCATAAAGCGACCTCGTTGAAATAATCCTGGTCTTCTATTGGGTGTCCGCATGTGTTTACCTTCCCACAGTTCACCACCCCAAAGCCCACATCCCATTTCCTCCGTGCACACACTTCTCCACAGTGCCCTGCGGTTTACTAAAACAGTGTGTAAACTTCCAGTCTAACCCACGGTGCATCTTCGCCTCTTTTCTGGGAACCCTTTGTACACATGTGAAATAAACATTTTCTCTTGTTAACCTGGCTTTTTTTTTTCCTCCTTAATTTTCGTGCTCCAGCTACTGAAATTAAGAGGATAGGGAAAAAGCTTTTTCCCTCTTGTGTCGCTTTGGAGACCCTCATGGGATGGCATGGGCATCCCATTCTCTGGGGGGCTGGCTGTAGCTGAGTCTGGGGACATCTAAGCTGAAAAGGCAAAAAATCTTATGAAGACAGCGTCTCTGACTTCTGCTCAGAGTCCGATCACATGAGGGCAGTAATGTTGACTGATTGCTGAAGCTAAGGCTTCCAACACTATATTGAATAACAATGGCGAGAGCGGACATTCCTGTCTTGTTCCTGACATTGGGGGAAGTGCTCAGTGTTTCTCCATGGAGGATGGTATTAGCACTGGGTCTTTCATATATGTTTTGTTTTAAAATTTTTTTATGTCTTTTATTTTTGAGAGAAAGAGACAGAGAGTTAGCTGGGGAGGAGCAGAGAGAGAGAGGGAGACACAGAATCCGAAACAGGCTCCAGGTTCTGAGCTGTCAGCACAGAGCCCGACGCAGGGCTCAAACCCATGGACTGTGAGATCATGACATGAGCCAAAGTCGGACACTTAACTCACTGAGCCACCCAGGTGCCTTTCATCTATGGCTTTTATGATCTTGAGGTATGATCCTTCTATCCCTACTTTCTTGATCAAAGACACTTGAAGAACTAGTTCTCTGGATGTTACTCATGGGTGACTCTCATTTTGGGGTACTTGTTAGGTATTGGTTCTTTTCCTTCCAGAGACAGCATTGTTTTCTTTTTTATGTCTTATGTGTCATTCGTTGTATGGAGGAGAACCTCAGGATGAGATTCTCCTTCTGCCTCATTTTATATCCTGAGAGCTTGGCTTGGATCTCCCTAGCTTTCAACCTGGCAACGGTCTGCTTGTGGGGCCTACGGTTGTTTGTTGTGAGGCAGGGGGCACTGAAAATTTGTGATGGGTCCTACGGCAAATGTGAGTTGCACCTCCACTTTCTGGTGTCCTGCTGACCACAGTCAGCTGTCAGAGTGTCTGGCCAGTCATTTTGGAAGTGAGTCTAGACCAAAAAATGCCTCCTTTGCACCTTCTTGTGTTCATGGTTAAGTTATTTAAAAAGAAAAAAAGCTTATTGGTTTTAGTTTTGAGTCACATTTGGAATAAGTATACATTTTTAAAAATTTTAAAGTGCTATCTGGAAAAAATTAGATATATTACCCACTCATACGACCTTTAAAAACATCCAGACAGCTACTACGACCTTTAAAAACATCCAGACAGCCACTTGGTATTTCCAAAAGGTTCCTTGCCCAAAGTTTAGTTCACAGTCTCCATTAGATTACATATCAGGGAAAATCTTAAAAGTAATCTCCACAAATATTGGTAAAAAGTAGTTGTTGTCATTGAGTGGATAACCTTAACTTGTTCTATATGCCAGAAACACAAATTGGATCTAACTATTTTATATAGCACTGATTTTTGTATTACTATGTTTACTTGACTCATGGCTAACATTGTTTTTTATTCAAGGATAATTAACATGCAGTGTTATGTTAGTTTTAGGTGTACAATGTAGTGACTCAACAATTTCATACATTACTCAGTGTTCAAGATAAGTGTACTCTTAATCTCTTTCTCCTATTTTCCCCAACCCCCTATTCATCTACCCTCTGGCAACCACCAGTTTGTTCTTTATATTTAAGTCTGGTTTTTTTTTGTCTTTTTAAAAATTTGTTCATTTGTTTTGTTTCTTAAATTCACCATATGAATGAAATCATATGGAATTTTCTTTCTCTGACTGACTTCTGTTACTTAGCATAATATCCTCTAGATCTACCCATGTTGTTGCAAATGGCAAGATTTCATTCTTTTTATGGCTGAGTGATGTCCCATAGCATTTATGCTCTATCTTCTATATCCATTCATCTATCAATGGACCCTTGGGCCACTTCCATATCTTGGCTGTTGTAAATGATCCTACAATAAACATAAAGGTGCAGATATGTTTTCAAATTAGTGTTTTTGTTTTCTTTGAGTAAACACCTAGGAGTAGAATGACTGGATCATATGGTAATTCTAATTTTAATTTTTGAGTAACCTTCTTGCAGTTTTCCACAGTGGCTGTGCCAGTTTGCATTCCCACTAACAGTGCATGAGGGTTCCTTTTTCTCCACATCCTCGCCAACACTTGTTATTTCTTTTATTTTTGATTTTAGCCATTCTGACAGATATATAGTGATACCTCATTATGGTTTTAATTTACATTTCTCTGATGATGAGGGATATTGAGTATCTTTTCATGTGTCTGTTGGCCATCTGCATGTCTTCTTTAGAAAAATGTCTATTTGGGTCCTCTGTCCATTTTTAATTGCATTATTATTTTCTTGTTGAATTGTAGAACTTCTTTGTATATTTTTATACTAATCCCTTATCAGATATACACTTTGCATATCTTCTCTCAATTAGCAGGTTGTCTTTTTGTTGATAGTTTCCTTTGCTGTGTAAAAACTTTTTATTTATTTTAATGTAGTCCCAATAGTCTAATTTTACTCTAAGATCTCTATTTGCATCTGTCTTTATGTTATGCATGTCTACGTATGTATGTTATATATAGTGGCATTTTTCTACCTCTGGATGGTATTACTGAAATTAACTTGTAAAAGAGTTCTGTGTTAATTTGCTTAGAAAAAAATAAGTATATGTATAAGTTAAGTATTTATAAAATTCTCAGAAATGTGAAACTTATATGATGGGGCTTTGGGGTGATGGTGGGGTTCGGAGCCAACGGCCAAGAAGGAATTCTTGAAGACATCTTTAGTGCAAAAACGTGATTTTATTAAGGCATGGGGACAGGACTCATGGGCAGAAAGAGCCGCACTGGGGTGATGGCGGGTGACTGATTATATACCCTCAGGTTGGGAGGCGGTTAGGGACAGAGGAAATCTCTAAAGTATTTTGGAAGCAAGGTTTCCGGGACCTTGAGGGGTTAGGTGTTGTTAGGAAAATGCCGCTTATTACTGCTTAGTAACACCTCATTCATGAGACCCTTCAGATGTAGATCAGGGGGCCATAGGCTTAAAGTATGATTGCCAGCATATATCTTGGAGGGATTGAGAAAAGGATTTTCCAAAAGAATTTTTATATGTTAAAGTAGATTTACAGGATCCTGGGAGGGTCAGGATAATGTGAAGCCAAGATTCCCTTTTGCCCCCAGCGAAGTGTCATCAGTGAGGCAGCTGAGCTCCTAGAGGGAGGTCACTGCCTGTTTCAAAGACTTGTCCATGGACTGTAGGCAGTAAGAGAATTGATTTTTCATTTGCCTTTGTTTCCTACATCACCATGGCAAGCACTTAAACCCTCTTCCATCTTGATGAGGGTGCTATTAGGACTCCAGGAAATAGAGTCTATAAGTTTCTGGAGATTAAGGTATGGATAAGATTGCCCTTTTCTTGCAGTTTACTAACTTATCCAAAGACCGGAAGAGACTTCTGTCCAGCACGACTGTGATGTCCATCAGTCGACCATCTGCTTTCTTTCACTTCCCCTGTTCCTGGGCAGCCAGGAGTGTCCGAGGAATATCACACACGTCCCACCCTGGGCGGGGGTACTGTTATCCTGCACTTTGCCCTCAGCTTGACCCATGCTCCCTCATCAAAAACATTCCTGTTTTTCAGGAATAATCTTTGGTAAATAAGGCTAATTTAATATAGTTGGTTTAGTTAAAACATGTATGCCTTCAGGACCCCACGGGAGCCACCTCTGCCAGCAACATGTTCAAGGTAATTCAGAGGTCTGTGGGGCCGGCCAGCCTGAGTCTGCTCACCTTCAAAGTCTATGCGTCATCTAAAAAGGATTCACCTCACAAAACTTCCACGAAGGTTAATGAGCTTTCACTCTACTCCGTTCCTGAGAGTCCATCTAAATATGTGGAGGAGCCGAGGACCCAACTTGAAGAAAGCATCTCACATATCCGACATTACTGCGAGCCATACACAAGTTGGTGTCAGGAAATGTACTCACAAACTAAACCCAAGATGCAGAGCTTGGTTCAGTGGGGGCTAGACAGCTATGAATATCTCCAAAATGCACCTCCTGGATTTTTTCCAAGACTTGGTGTTATTGGTTTTGCTGGCATTCTTGGACTTCTTTTGGCTAGAGGTTCAAAAATAAAGAAGCTGGTGTATCCACCAGGGTTCATGGGATTAGCTGCCTCTCTCTATTATCCGCAACAAGCCATCGTATTTGTCCAGGTCAGTGGGGAGAAATTATATGACTGGGGTTTACGAGGATACAAAGTCGTGGAAGATTTGTGGAAGGAGAACTTTCAAAAGCCAGGAACTGTGAAGAATTCACCTGGGAATAAGTAGACTACTCCATGCTCTGCCCATTTTAATCAGTTATAGGTAAACATTGGAAACTCCATGCAGTAAACCAGTATTTCTACAGAAAAAATGGCAGAGAAGTCAGTACTGAATGTAGTGGGTTGGCTTTCTTCTTCAGGAAAAACTATACTAGGCTCTTTGTGATCTTGGGTGATACCACACTCCAAGTGGACAAATTGGAAATCTTTTCACCTGGAGATAATGTTCAGCCT